>CAUYQU010097592.1:0-131909 GCA_963574635.1 Cheracebus regulus | reverse complement strand
GGGGGGTTGGATGTGGTCGTGGGTGGGTGTGTGGGTGGGGGGGGTTTTGTTTTTTTTTTCGGTGTGGTGTTGTTGGGTTGTATGGGTGTTGGGTGGGGACGCTGGGTTTGTGGGTGTTTGTTGGGGGGGGGGGGGTGATGGATAGTGGATCGGTGTGGGGATGTGTGGTTGGTTGGGGGGGTGGGGGGGTAGATGGATGAGTGGGTGGATGGGGGTTGAGTGGGTGGGTGATGGATAGTGGATAGGTGAGGGGATGTGGATGGATTGGTGGATGGCTGGGTGGATGGGTGAATGGCTGTGGGTGGGTGGGTGATGGATAGTGGATAGGTGAGTGGATGGGTGGATGAACAGTTATGGGTATGGTGGATGGGTGGGTAAGTGAATAGTGGGTCAGTGGGTAGGTGGGTGGATGGAGGAATAGGTGAGTGGGTGGATGGATTCATGGCTGGGTGGATGGATAGGTGAGTGGGTGGATGGTGAGTAGATGAGGGTGAGGGGTGGATGGGTGGTGGGTGGGTAGGTGGATGAGTGTGTAGATGGATGGGTGAGTGGTTGGTGGTTGGATGGGGATGGATAGCTGAGTGGGTGGCTGGATGGGCAGGTGGATGGGGGGTGGGTGAGTAGGTGGATGGATGGTGGGTCGGTGGATGGGTGGGTGGATAGATAGGTATGTAGGTGGGTGGGTGGTTAGTTGTAGGGGGATGGATGGCCGGATGCGTGAGTGGATGGGTGGGTAGTAGATGGATGGGTGAATAGGTGAGTGGGTGGGTAGGTGAATGGATAGATGGATGGGTGGGTAGGTGGATGAGTGGGTGGATAAATGAATAAATGAATGTCGGAATTCCTGAGACAAAATACAAGAAAGCAAACCCAACAAACAATCATGAGATTGCAAGAGGTGCATCTGAGCAAATTCCAAAGCCCAGTCGCAGTCCTGTCTTGCCCTAGACCACCCTGACTGTGCATTTGTGGCTGGAGTATTCTGAAGCCTAAGACTCTCCACTAAAGTTCTTTTTATCGTGTTGTGCAGGTGGTGTGATGTGTTGGCACTTGTACCAGTGGGTCCTCTCTTAAAACACTATTGGGTGTCACTGGCTCTGCTAATCGTACCCCTGAAGGCTGAATGAGGAGATGCCAAGTTTGGAACATCTCTAGAATTGGGTCCTCACTTTCAGTAAGTAACCCAAAGCTTCTAGTCTACCTCCAGATAACGTGCTTGATGAATAGATGAAACGATAATTGAAATACCACCTTGTGTTTTTGTATTAAATATGTGAAAAATGAAAGTGCTTAATTCCTTTAAGACATTGAAAGCCATATGCTGGGTCATTTAAAAACAAGATCCCCTAAATAAAGATGGATTAAAATGGAACTTTCAAAGGCATTCTATGCAATTCAATGTGACTATTTTGCAAATATAAAGCAGCACATAGAAAGCCATTTCTTAAGAATCAAGAAAGATGGCTCCGTAACAGACATCACCCCTCCATTGATGAGTTTTATCTTTTTGACTTCTCTTGATACTCTTTTCCAACGTAAGAGAACCTTGAAAATGTGTCCCTTGCACCAGTAGACTGGCTGAGTGTCCAGAACATGCAGGGGCTGGGAGCCCAGCACAGATCCCCCAGCAGTTATGCCGTCATGCGCTTTATGGTCTCGGGAAGTGATGATGAGAATTGTAATCGATGAGTGTTTACTGAGCCTTGATGATTTGATTTCTACATGGCTTATTGAAGAGGCACTAAAAATCACGTAGGGCACAGCCTGCAAGTTTCTGCTTTGAAACACTGCCTTACGTGTAATAGCACTTATTGAGGGTTTATTAAATCAACCAATCAACTAATCATCAATCATAGTTCTCTGACCCAGCCTGCCTTTTCACGTCTCTGTCATAGCTGACATTCTGATCAAACAGATGGGCGACCTTTCCTAAGTATGTGTCAGAGTGCCATTGTCTATATTGGCTCTATTTGCAAGTCCTTGAGAAGTCCTCCTCCACCTGGTGAATTTCTGCTCACCCTTGAAAGCCGGCTCTAGTGTCATAGCCTTGGAGTTTTTCCCTGTGCTCCTCCTTCCCTGATTGTGCCGTAGAATCCAGCCCCGGACTGCCTGATGGAGGAAGGAGCCCCATTGCCTGGTTTACGTGGGCTTCCGTGTGTAGATGCAGGAATAGTGAGCATCCCATTGTCATTGCTGGAATAGTGAGCATCCTGTGTCATTGCTGGAATAGTGAGCATCCCGTGTCATTGCTGGAATAGTGAGCATTCCATGTCATTGCTGGAATAGTGAGGGTGCCGTGTGAGTGCTTGAATAGTGAGTGTCCCGTGTCATTGCTGGAATAGTGAGCGTCCTGTGTGAGTGCTGGAATAGTGAGCGTCCCGTGTGAGTGCTGGAATGGTGAGGGTCCCGTGTGAGTGCTGGAATGGTGAGCCTCCCGTGTGAGTGCTGGAATGGTGAGCCTCCCGTGTGAGTGCTGGAATGGTGAGCGTCCCGTGTGAGTGCTGGAATGGTGAGCGTCCCATGTGAGTGCTGGAATAGTGAGTGAGTGGACTCGCTGCTTTTCTCAACCTATGCATGGTCACGGAAATAATTTTCCTTAAAATCCAAGTGTGTCTGAACACCTGCTTACCCCTGGATCATGCGCTGTACTTACAGGTCAAATCCCACATGGCACAGCCTTGCTTTGAGGCACTGAACAGACCCTGCTTCTCCTGGCTGTTTCCCTCCACACTGCCTCCAGAACAGGGACACAGGGCCTGTCTCCAGGCTCCAGACACTCCCTGTGGCTTCCACTTCCCACATCTTTTGAGGGCTGCTCCACTTGTATTGAGAGGTGACATGGAAAGGAATTGATAAACATAGAGGCTTGTGACCTGGCTGTGACCACAACGATCCAGTACATGTTTATTGAGCTGCTACTTTGTGCAGCATGGTTCTCTGGGGAAACAAGAAGCGACAGGGAGGTTTGGCTTGGCTGGGAGCCTGGGCACTGGAGGAGCAGCTGTCTCCAGCTTCTCCACCGACGTCTAGCACGACTCACTGGGTGGAGATGTCTTTAACCCGGACAGGAGGTAGGAAAGAATCTTTATGTGTGTGGGGGTTTCCTGTGGTGGAGGGAAAACAGCTGACTCCACTGTAGGTGGTTTGAGTTTGAGAAGCCTGGGACATGGCGGCCAGGAGGCCATGGGAACCTGAGTCTGGGTCCCAGGGAGGGCTGAGGGAATTCCTGGACCCTCATCAGTGCTTCGGGGGCTGGGACACGCTGGGGAGAGCCCTCCCCAGGAAGCGAGGACTTTTGAGGGAAGAGACGGAGAGGGGAAGCGGGAGGAGCAGCAGTTCCCAGCCCCGATTCTGCGGGAAGCTCCTGGGCGGCGCAGGGCTGGTGGTTCTGGAGCCACATGCTGACCAGCCTAGAACCCGCCGACACAGCAAGCCGGGGCTTCTCAGGAGAGTGAGGCCTGAGGACCCCGGACCCAAGCCTCCTGTCTGAGATGGCATCGCCAGCCCTCCCCTGCCTGCTCAGAGGCGTCCGCCTGGAGTGAAGGAGAAATTGCCTGTCATGGATTCAAACAAGGGCCCAGCAAGCTCCTGGTGTGCACACAAGGCTGTCAGGACAGGGGCTGAGGGGCCGTGGGAGGAAGCAGCCTGAAGCACCCCACCGCCCTGCACACGAGATGCGCCAGCCCGATGCCCGACGACTGTCACTGCACGCAGGGGCCCTCGGGACAAGCTGCTGCTTATCTGCAGTCACATCCAAGGAGACTTTCAGACCACCGCTTCTCCCTGGGGAGAGAGGGGCGTGAAGTCCCCTGCAGCATGGAAGGGGCACTTGTACGAAATTCTCTTCAGCCTGAGAGTCAGCACACCGCACCATCCAGGGCCCATGGGAGAGGAAAGGTGTACGCCCTGAGCCCCCAGCCCTGCCAGGCCCCCCTCACCGCCGTGCCCTGTGCATCTTGGCTGGGATGCCTGTCACTGAGTGGTGATTTAGGATCAAGCATAGCCAATAATTCTTGGTTCTTCCTGCACACACCTGGCAGTTCCTTCATGCGACGCCTTGAAGAGCCGGCTGAGGAATGGTCTGGGGCAGCCATGCCCTTCACGGCAAATCCCAGACTCGAGGCCATCCATCAACCTCCCCAAGGTCAGCACAGGCCGTCGGCTTCCTTGGCTGTTAGAGCATGTGGCCTGGGCTCATGCTGTCTTTCAGGTGCAGGTCAGATGTTTGTGTAAATGCTCATGGCTGTGCATGCTGTCAAGACCCCCGACAAATCCAGGGAAGGGAGAGGCTCCTGTTTGCTGGTCTGGTTTTGGGAACAGCTTTGAGGCTCAATTCAGAAAATAACGAAGGACTTCAGAGGCTTGTAGTCAGCAGTTATAGAAGGAACTCCTGGCCAATTGCCCGGGGAACAGAAGCGATGTCTCTGAGGACCCGGCAAAGTGCCCCCATCTCCAGCTTGTCTCCAGGGGAGGCTTGGTGATGGGTCGCCATGGTCCGTGGGGACAGCAAGAAGACACAAGCAAAAGTGCATTTGGAGGTGGTGGGCTGGAGGTGGTGACCTCTGCACACAGCAGTGGATGTGGCCTGTGGACACAGGACCTGCCAGTGTAAGAACTCAGGTTTGAGGGTGACAGGACGTCTTGTTGCCTGTGGTACTTGAGCAAGTCACCAAGTTTCCCTGAGCTTCAGTTTCTCTGCATAAATTGTAAAGGTCAGTCACCTTTCACTGGCTGGATGTGAGAATAATGAGGTGATGAAATGTGTCCGGTTACCCTGCACTTATAACCAACCAACCCAGAACCCAGAGGTGTAAAACCATTGCCAGCTGCTTCTGCTCATGAGTTCTGAGACCGGAATCTGGGCAGAGAATCATAGGGAACAGCTTGCTGTCCCAGTGTCTGGGCCTCTTCTGGAAACCCTCGCTGTCTGGGTGTGAGGGTCATGGTTGGGGTTGGGGTCATGGGGGCTTCCTTGCTCTCGTGGCTGGGCTGGGCTGGGCCAGGCTGTCCACTGGCTCCCCCACCGGCCTTTGTGCAGCTGGTGCTTCCTCACTGTGTGGTAGCCTTGGGGTCACTGGGCTTCTTTCCTGGTAGCCCAGGGCTTTACAGGGAGTGTTCTAGAGACTTGGGAGGAGGATGCCAGTTCTTCTGTGACCCAACCTCAGCATCTCAGAGTGCCAGGTCTGCCTGTAGTACACTGGCTGGAGCAGGCACAAACCCACCCACATCCGAGGTGAGGGACAAAGAGTTCCAGCAGCGGCGGCCTTTGTAGCTCTCCATTAGCACTGAGTATGGGTATGAAACTGACCCAGCTGTCCCAGAGAGCTGATGTTCATGGTTTCTTTGAATAAATACAGAAAATGACCTTCCCAGTCTTAAAACTTGAGAAAGTTACATTTGTCTTATCTGAGTTCCTTTCATAGGAAACCAACCATCAGGCCTCCCAGGTAGTATCAAGGAGCTGAAACTTACCAGATCTCAGCCTCTGGACAATGAGACACCAGACCCCAAACTGTCATGACAACTGCCTAACCGGCCAGACCCCAGCCCATCATGGTCACCTAACCAGCTGGACCCCAACCCATTGTGATGCCTAACCGGCCAGACCCTGACCCACCATGACCCCCTAACCATCCAGACCCTGACATATCATGACCACCTAACCAGCCAGACCCCGACCTGTTGTGACCACCTAACCGGCCAGACCCGACCACTGTGACCGCCTGACTGGCCAGATGACCCACCGTGACGGCCTGACCGGCCAGACCCCAACCCACTGTGACTGCCTAACTGGCCAGACTCTGACATATCATGACCGCCTAACTGGCCAGACCCTGACCAGTCATGACCACCTAACCAGCCAGACCCTGACCCACCATGACCCACTAACCAGATAGACCTGACCCACCGTAACTGCCTAAACTGGCCAGACCCTGACCAGTCATGACCACAACCAGCCACCTGCTTCCTGTTGACCAACCTTTCTTCCTTGTCCCTTCCTGGTTCCCGTTTTCCCACACATGATTGCATTTCTTCTCTGCTCTGTAAACCCCTAATTTTAGTCAGTCATGGAGATGGATTTGGAACTGGCCTCCCATTGTCAGTCATGGAGATGGATTTGGGACTGGCCTCCCATCTCCTTGGTGGCAGAAGCTTAGTAAAACCTTCCCTGCAATGTGCGTTGTCTCAGTCATTGGCTTTCTGTGCAGTGAGCAGTGAGACCAAGCTGAGCCGCTGGTGTTGTGATGACTCCTGATGTGTTGTAAGGACTGTCAGACACTGCTGGAACCTCTGGGCCCGCCCAGAGCACCGCATCCTCCCACAGCTGAGGGCGTGCGGAGGGTGAGATGGTGCTGTCTTGCGGCATTATCTCTTTGTATATTAAAATTTCACATCTTCTTTAGCTACAGGAAGTGTGGAGTAGATTTATTTTCTATGTAAAGAATGCAGTGTAGGAATGATCTCATCTGAAATCCATGGGCTGCACCATTTCTATTCTGGGGCTGGAACCCGGTAGCCCAGCTAGAGGGAAGCGCAGGTGCAGGCACCTGGGGACAAAGGTGCACATCCACCTGGTCCCTCCGGAGTGTCGGAGGGCGAGTCCACAGCAGGTCTCTTTCTGAGACTTCATGATGCACCTGGTGTCTCAAGGGGAAGAGCGGGCTTGTCCTCCTTACCGGAGGGCCCCACGCCCACGCCCCCCCACCATCCCACCTCATGACGCCCCCTCTGGAAGCTGGCACAGCTCCAGGAAAGGTATCCCCCTCTTCTGCTGAGATGGCCAAGGCTCACCCTGGGCCAGCTCTGGGGCCACAGGCGTGCAGGACAGTGGGGCCACCTGCTGCTTATTTCTGAGCAGGGCACGACTGGGGGTGCAGATAGGGAGGCCAAACCCAGACTCACCTGGAGAGGCCTGCCTCTGTTCTCCCTTCTCTCTCCAGGACCTGCCCACCCCCTGGGGCCGAGCTCTGCTTCCAGCCTGGCACACTTGCCCTCCTGGCACCCTGGCAGAGTGACCATGGGCGAGTGGCCTTTCAGAAACCCGCATCTTCTGGAGGGAGGAAGACACGCGGCTGACAGGACTGCCTGCTGAGAGCAGCGGCGGCGGCGCCTGCGAGGGGAGCATGGGAGCTCGGGGCCAGGCCGGCTTCCTTGGCCCGCTTCCTTTTTTTTTTTTTTAAGTGACACACTTTTTTTTAAAGTAGTTTTGGGGACTGGTACAGTAATCTCAGCACTTTGCAAGGTGAGGTGGAAGAATCACTTGAGCCCAGGAGTTTGAGACCAGCCTGAGCAAGAGAGTGAGATCTCATCTCTACATAAAAATTTAAACATTAGCTGAGCATGCTGGCATGTGCCCGTTGTCCCAGCTACCTGGGAAGCCGAGGGATCGCTTGAGCCTGGGAGGTAGAGGCTGCAGGGAGCCGTGATTGCACCACTGCACTCCAGCCTGGGAGATTGAGTTTGAGTTTACAGAAAAACTGAGCCAAAGCACATTCAGTTCAAAACTACCTCCACCCCACATTTCCCATTATTAAAGTAATAACACATTACTTAGGAGTAATCCAGTCTCCCAAGGACTGTGTGGCACTAGTTACAGCTGACGACCCTGTGTTGATACATCAGTAGCTACAGAGGCCGTTGGCAGTGGGCGTTAGGGTTTCCTCCTGGTGCTGTGCATTCTCTGGGCTTTACAAGAATATAAGGATTGCAGTCCAGTGTCTGTGTCACCCAAAACAGCTTCAGGGCCCTTCAGCTCCTGTGCTGCGCCCGTCCTTCCTTCCTCCACACAGCCCTGGCAGCCGCGATAATTTTATAGTTTTGCTGCTTGCAGCTCTGTGCTCTGCCCAATTCCCAAGCTCTGCCCATTTTATTCCCCTGCTGGAACCGGCTGGAATATGGCTGCACACAGTAGTACACGCAGAACATACTGGAACGTGCTGCCACACGCTGGACCTCTCTGAGCTGGTGCAGGCTCTTCCCCTAATGCCTGCATCCTGGGGTCCCTCCAAGTCATCCTGTCCGCTGGGCGTTTCCCTGACTCCCAGGACTGGGCGGGAGCTGTTCTCGTACCCCACAGCGTCCTGGTCCTTGTCACAGCACTGGCGAGGACTCACACACTTCCTCTTCCCCACTACATGTCGAGCTCAAGGACAGTGAGGAGAGAACCCCCGACCCCCAAGCCACGACTTCCCTGATATGAGATCGGCCGTCTTGGCTGCAGGCCTTGTGGGCTCTGGGGATGGGGGTACAAAGCTTGTCCACCCAAGGGGGCTTCAGATGGGCCACTGCAGAGGAGTTCACGGGACTGAAAACCAAACCAGAGTCCAGACCCCCTCACGTCCCCCATGTCAGACTTTGGCAATTTTAACTTGCAGCCTCTTCAACATCCCAGACTCACCTGGAGAGGCAGCCAGGGCTAGAGAGGGCCCCGGAGCCGGCAGGCCTAGTCCAGCCCAGAACAGGCACACCAGTGGCTGGGCCAGTGTCCACAGTGCTGAGCTGAGCTGGAGTCCTCCTCACCTTCAGTTGTCCCCACCAGGTGGGATGGGCCTTGTCCCTAGGCCATGTGGGACAGGAAGGGGAAGGTGCTTTCTCTGGGCGGCTGGGACTTATCACGCAGTGTCTCCAGCACTGGCCCCTTCTCTGCTGCAGCAGATGCATCCCCAGCTGGCCCGAGCCAGGTGCACACCCTGATGCTTACACTAAGAGCCACCTCAGCCTTGGGTGGCCCCTACCAGTGGGCCCCGGGCCTCCTTAGCTTCCCAAAAATGGGTGGCCACAGAACCCTGAGCTGCTCCCAGGGGTCTCTCCTGGGGGATGCCACAGCTTGGCACAGCCGTCCCTTCGTCACCAGGGTGCTGGGCACCATGCCTTTATTCCTGTGCCGCAGGAAGCAGGAGCTAACCTCAGCCCTCCACCGACGCTGCTATGGAGGCCTCAGAGCTGCGGCTGTCCCCATGCCTCCTGTGCGCAGGAGAAGCGGCCTGCCCTGGGGCATCAGGAAGGCTTCAGGCCCAGGGCTGTGGAGCCAGCCAGGTTGCAGTGAGGAGTGCTGAAGAGGAGCCTACAGAGGGGCGTCTCAGAGGCCACCGAAGGCAGGTGGCTCCTACCAAAAGCACCCTCTAGGCTGCCCCCCTGGGCCAGGCCTGCCTGCGCAGTGTCGGCCCCCACACCCAGCCCTGGAGTGGAGCAGCAGCGTCAAGGCGGGGAAGACCCATCTCACAACGCTGCTTTGCTGTGTGCTCACATGTGACTGTCGCTCCTAGTGGAGGCAAAGCCCACCAGCTTCACGTGGCTGGGTGGCCACTCAGCAACGGCTGTGGTCTGGAGCAGTGGTCCCCAACCTTTGTGGCACCAGGGACTGGTTTAATGGATGACAGGTTTCCAGGCAGTGTTGGCAGGTGATGGTTTCAGGATGATTCAAGTGCATTCCATTTATTATGTGCTTATTTCCATTATGGCTACATTGTAATATGGAATGAAATAATTGCACAGCCCACCATCACGTCAAATCAGTGGGAGCCCTGAGCTTGTTCTGCTGCGACTAGATGGTCCCACCTGGGGGTGATGGGAGACAGTGACAGATCATCAGGCATTAGAGTCTCATAAGGAGCGCACAACCTAGATCCGTCGCACGTGCAGTTCACAGTGGGGTTCACGCTCCTATGAGAATCTGGCGCAACCGCTGATCTGATGGGAGGCGGAGCTCAGGTGGTGACATGAGCGATGGGGAGCAGCTGTCAATACAGATGAAGCTTCGCTCACTCCCTGCTGTTCACCTCCTGCTGTGCGACCCAGTTCCCAGTGCCAGTCCGTGGCGTAGGAGTTGAGGACCTCTAGCCTAGAGGAAGGAATAGGGCAGAGGTGCGAATCCTGGTCCTGCAGTCAGACCTACGAGGCAGAGAAATTAGTGACATACCTGGGGCCCGGTGCGGGAGCGGGGGGGGGCATGAGGGCCGGTGGCGTGCAGGAGGCCTGGCGCGGGGGCAGCCCTCGAGGGTGCTCTTGGCAGGGCCCACCTGCTCCCAGTGCTCTTCAGATGCACCTCTGCAGGCTTCCCACCACTCCCCGCCCAGCGTGTCAGTCCCACGAAGGGAGGCCTGGGGGTCTCTGTCCATTGCTGGGTCCTCAGGGCTTGGCACAGTGCCCTGTGGAGAGTCAGGGCACGGTCACATTCTTGCTAATGAAGCAGCCTGGCCACCCCCTGGAACTGCATGGTTCAGGGCTCACAGCTGGGGTCCCTCTAGTGGCGCGGTCACACAACAGACCTCAGATGCTCTCTGCCCTCCCACTCTCCTGACGTGGCACCCACGGGCCAGTGGGGTCTTCAGGCAGTCCGTGCCCGAGGGGCTTGCCCAGCCCTGCAGGCCTTCCCACTGGGCAGCTTCCTTCTCTGCTTTTTTTTTTTCCTTTTTGGAATAAGAAGCAGGGTCCTTATCATCATCACCAGTAACAGACCCCAAACCTAGAGCAAAGTGCTCAGGAGGTTTTCCTGCTCAGTGGCTGGTTTATTTTAAACTATCAGAGTTGACAGCCCCATCCACTTTTTGATGTAACTATGATGGTTTTAGGAGATTTAGACATGATTTTTTTATAGCGTGAAAAAGAAAAATAGAACTGAATATACAATGATGAATCCTTCGGCTTCTGTGTCTGAAGTGGCTCCCAGGCGTGAGTTACTGCACAGCCATTCATGCTGCATGGTGTCTTACTGCTTAATAAGCATAAGGAAAACGGGGATGTCAGAATTGCCTTTCTGTTGTTATTTCGGCGCTGTCGCAATGGTGCTGTGTGGTGGCTGGGGGAGAGTGGAGGGCCCTGACTGATAAGGCCTCAAGGGCACCCCCGGGAGAAGCCGTCCATGGGCCGCATTCCGGAGCCCAGGAGGAGATGAAAAGCTGTTGGCATCCATCCACTTCTCCCCTAGAAACGTGGGATTTCCTACTAATATGGCCGCCAGCTTCTCTGTGCTCAGGTGTCTCAGCCACGGATCAGCTGACTCAGTCCTGGACACGCGTCTGAAGTGGACATTGTGTCTTGGGTGGAAACAGCTATTGGCGTTGGCGTGAGTGTGGACGTGGTTGGGCTGAGGCCTGTGTTACAGGGCGCGGCCAGTGGAAGTGCAGCTCTCAAAGGGCAGGGACTCCTTAGGGTCCTGGTCCCACGTGGCTGGCCCCGTTGCCTTCCTTTATCATGGGTTCCACTGGCCTTGTCAGTAGACCATGAGCTGGTGGGGCTCAGACCCCATGTGCTGTCACCGCAGAACCCACCAGCAAAGGCTGAGCTGCTCACTGTGAGCCCCAGCGGGGCCAAGCCCGTGTGGAAGATGTCTGCATGAGTCACGCGTCTGCACAGTGTCACTAGTGCAGATCTTTATTCTGAGGAGTTAATCCGGACATGTTTTCTAAGCAGCTCAAGGCAAGGACTGTCGCCCGGTGTCTCTCCCACCACAGAGGCGACTCTGACGTGCTCTCGGGCATTGCATAAACATTTGGGAACACGCGCACCCAGCACTGACCCAGCACGCAGTGAGCCCCGACCTGCGCTGGGGGGAAGTGGCATATGGAGAGGGAAGAAATTATGTGGCCTGGAGCAGCCCGGGCCATGTGTGTCACACTCAGCCAGAGACCCGTGTGCCTGTCCCTCTCTCTGCCCACCACTTTCTGGCCAGGAGACACGGATCGAGTCCCTTCTCCCCTCTGGGCCTTCATCTGCAACACAGGGAAGCTGACCTGTGACCGCCAGGCTCTTTCAGCTCTGGGTGGTTGCTGCGCCCCAGGGCCAGGCACTCAGGCCTGTCAGGCCTTGTCCTCTTCCCGGGGCAAAGCCAGTTCTGTCCTTGGGCTTCTGAGGAAGAGCGCTGGGAGTCAGGGGTAGTGAGGGTAGCACACAAGCTGCATCCCGAGGGCTGCCACTGAGGCCGTAGAGTCCTGCCCACACCAGGACCCAGGGCCCATACACAGGTTTCCCTTGTTCTGGTGGACAGGCCACAGAAACTGGCTCCAGCAGCCAGCAGAGCTGCAGAGACATCGGGCGGCCACGACTGAGGGCAGTCCTGCTGCCTTCGCCACCCTGGGGGAGCCTCTTAGAGTCTGGGGACCCTTCAGCCCGCGTGGGAGGCTGGCTCCCTGGCGTGGCCAAAAGCAACTTTGTTTTGTCTTTAGCCAGCTGCTTGTGCTCATGCATTGACACACAGGAGAAAGTGCAGTTGGCTGTGGCAGAAGTTTGTTTTGTTTAATTTTTAATCAGGCAGACTGCGACCCCTGCAGAACGGTACTAGGCAAATTTGAGTGCAGAGGCTGGCTTGTTGCATGGGGCTCCTAAGCTACGGACGGCCCCAGGCCGCCACCTCGCCCTCCCAGCTGGAGTCAGGCTGGACTCCAGCGACACTTCCAGAATACGCCACATAGTCTGCGTCCTGCTTTCCCACCTTGAGAGCGCCTCTCAGGAGGGTCCTCAGTGATTCTGCACCTTTAATCCTCCCTGCCTTTTTGTTTGTTTTTGAGTCTCGCTCTGCTGCCCAGGCTGGAGTGTGTTGGTGCCGTCTCAGCTTGCTGCAACCTCCACCTCCCAGGTTAAGCCATTCTTGTGGGTCATCCGTGGTTATGGCTATGTGCCTGGCCCTATCACGTCCCACCAGAGACCCGAAGCCTCAGGAGGCGTCTGCAGTGCTGGGGCTGCAGAGCAAATGGGCTCAGAGTCGGGATTTGAGGCCAGGGCTGAAAGGCAGGGATTGTCCCTCTTCCGTGTTGATATTCGGTACGACATTTGCAGGACTGTGCATGTCGCTGTGCCTAGGTGCGTTCTGGATTTGGATTTCTACTTTGTGTTTAATATATTTAAAGCAACTATCTGATTTCTGGACTGATATTCAGAGGTCAGAGACCAACACATGGAGAGAGGACAGTGCGATCCATGCTTATCTTTGAACTCTGTGCATCTGGCTTGGGCCCTGGGCCTTAGCCTTTGCTTAGATGTTGCTAGTGAGTAAGTAAAAACCGGAATTCCATAAATGGTCAGTATCTTACGCAAAAGAGTTTAAAAATGCTAAGAGGAAACTATCAAACAATAAAATGGCAACCTTGAGACTCATTCTTGAAGCTTGATCTGTCCAGGTGTTTAGAGCAGAGTGGTAAATGATCTGTCTAATGGGGTTGTGGCAAAGGAGTGTTTGAGGCCATTCATCCAGCAAACGTGTACTGGGCTTCAGATGCTCTGCTAAGCACTCAGGGCAGAAAGTAAGTAAAGCATACGCTCCTGCTTGGACGCGCCTACAGCTTCTCCATTCACTTGAAACAGTGGAGGCTCGATGTCAGGAAAGGGTCATCCACATCGCAGGTGCAGAGTCCGAGTCCGGGGACCCTATATTCCCATAGTGATGCCCCCAAGGGGCCCCTTGAGAGGACACTGGACGTGGGGCAGGGGTTGTGCTCCGTTCCAAGCTGCCTTGGGCCGCACCTGAGGCAGAGGCACTGGCCGGGCAGCGTCGGGCGGGAAGGTTCAGAGGCTGGTTCTTGTGGCCACATCCTGCGCAGTTGGGATCACAGCGCCATGTGCCACGCACAGGCCCGAGAGAAGCCACGGCTCTCCTAACCTTCATGCCTCCGCGGTCAGCCCAGGCGCTCCCAAGGGGGAACGGCGGAGACCCTCTCAGGCATCTGTGGCAAACAGAGCACTTTGTCTTCATGACAGCCAAGCAAAGTCCTCCCTCCTGCCGAGGGAGCAGATCCCGTGTGACCTTCACACCTTCGTGTGTCGGAAAGGGCTAACGCGTGTTCCTTTTGAAATGTGCAAGACGCTGGACGAGATGAGACTGAGGGAAGACTCAGGCGAGTTACTCCGTTCTTTAAACTTTGAGTCCTTGGGTAGTCTTACTACGGAAGAGATTTAAAGTGCTTAAAAATTCCATAGGGCAAAGGGCATGTGGTGGTTCAAGACGTGATATATTGCCATGCTGGATGTGATCTGTTCCAAGGGCTGTAAAGTGCTCATCTGAGCTGCTGTGGATGGAGCCAGCCAGTGACAGCGCCTCCTGAAGACAGAGGGACACAATCCAATCCGCGTGCTCCCGCAGGCCCCAGACGCAATCCCCAGACGCAATCCGCGCTCCCGCAGGCCTCCAGGAGGGTTTGGCAGGCAGTTCGTACAGGCTCGACTCCTCCAGGCGCTTCTGAGCCACCTTTCCATCCAGTCAAGGTCATCCCAGCCATTCCTCCATGGCGTCTCCCCAGGCAGCGGCCAAAGTCACCAGCAGACCAGCCTTTAAAGACAGGACACCCCTTACTTCCCTTCAGCATCCACTTGCCTTTTTGCAAAATCCTTATCTTAGACATTCCTTCCTAGGCTTAAGACACGTCCCTTGGTGGGGTCCTCTCTCTGGGCGAATCCATTCAGGGCTCACAGCAAGAGCACAGAGGAGAAGAAGGGCTGGATTCGGGGACAGGAGCACTGAGAGAGTGTCAAATTCTCCATCTCCACATTGCACGGCCACTCCGAGTGTGTTTCCTCGTGGGCACTGGGAGGATAATGTTTGCTCTGCCAACCAACTGGTGTCAGCACGAGAACCAAGCGCTGCTTGTGGAGGGAGGCCTGAAGAACCGGGGTCTGGAGTAGTCAGGCCTGGGCTTACATTTCACATCTACCACTTTCTGTCGGGGTCATGGAAGCCATGACTTACCTTCCTGGAGCTTCGGGGTCTGCATTTGTTAAGTGTGGATAATAGCATTTATTTAGATGAGGATGTTCTCAGGCTTAATGCTGTGATTTATGGAAATAGTGCTTGGCCTAATGCAAACCTCAAGGAATGGCAGCCACTTTTAAAGCTATTACCTTGACGACAGTGTTATGATCACTCTTACTCCTTCTTCCGTGACCATTCTTACCATGCATGGCGTGGAAGCCTTCCGGAAGCGGTGCCCCTCACAGGTGTGAGTGCTGATTCCAGGAAGGTCCAGGCCTGCCTGATGAAGCTGCAATTACCCGGAACTTCCTGCTGGCCTCTCCTGCCGGTAACTCTCGTAGAACAGCCACCGGGAGCCTTTTATTTCCTGTGTCATGAAAACAACTCCGACTGTGTTCTCATGAAGTTGGGTGTGTGATGGCCCCGCCTGTCACAGAAGCAGAATGCAGCTCCACATTTAAAACGATGAGGACTCTGTTGCTCCCGTGCGGGCAAGCCGTGATCTGCACTTTGTAGCTGCTCACACTGGCATATGCTTGTGCACATAATGACGGCCTTAGGCCAGGGTGTGCAAGCGCAGATGGCACTCCGTTCCCTTCAAGCTGTGCTAGTGAACTATCTCTCACATCCACCTGGGAAGCCCAAGCCTCTTCCCGTCTCAGCCTCTTCCGCTCTCATCTCAGCCTTCCTCTTCCTAATCAAGGTGTTGATGGGTTAGTGCGGTCATTCATTTACATCAACAAGTGTGTATCGGGGGCCTGCAGGATGGCAGCACCGTGACGCCAGCCAGGGAACAGCATGTGGGCTGACCACTCCATGGAGCACACGTGTCAGGGCCGGAGAGAGCAGGAGCAGACCACGCGCTTTCTGCTTGGCTGGGGAAACCAAATACAGGGACAAAGGGCCAAGTCACCCAGGCGTCACAAGGTGATCTCCCACGTGCGAAAGTACCGTGAAGGTGGGCACCCTGTGGGGGCTGGCCTGTGCCCAGCACTGGGTTAGAATGTGGCATGTCCCTGTCTTAGGGAGCGCACACCTAGATGAGAGACACTCTGGGGAACACACAGTTTAATCTTCAGTAGAATCCAAACAGGGGTTTTAGAAGAGGAGAAAGACCATGTTTGGCAAAGAGACACATGATGGCTTTGAAGAGCTGGAAAACGTGGAGCTAGAAGTGAGTGAGGCCCGTGCTGGGGTGAGAAATAGGGGTTCAGCCGAGGGGGGCGCATGAGATGCAGCCAGAGGGATGGTGCCACAGTGCACATGCAGGAACCTCCTGCCATGGTGAACACACACGGGAACCCCTGTCACGGTGCACACACATGGGAACCCCTGCCATGGTGAACACACACACACACAAACCCCTGCCATGGTGCACACACATGGGAACTTCTGCCACGGTGAACACACACGGGAGCTCCTGCCATGGTACACACACACATGGGAACCCCTGTCATGGTGCACGCACACAGAAACCCCTGCCATGGTGAACACACACAGAAACTCCTGCCACGGTGCACACACATGGGAACCCCTGCCACGGTGACACACACAGAAACCCCTGCCACAGTGCACACATAGGAGAAACCCCTACTATGGTGCACACACTTGGGAACCCCTGCCATGGTGACACACACAGAAACCCCTGCCATGGTGAACACAGGAGAAACCCCTGTCACGGTGTGCACACACACAGAAATCCCTGCCACAGTTAACACACCCAGAAGCTCCCTGCTGTGGCAAACACATACGGGGACCCCCTGCCAAGGTGCACACACATGTGCACACAGGAACAGTCTTCCATGGTGAGCACACACGGGAACCCCCTGCCATGGTGAATAGACACAGAAACCCTCTGCCATGGTGGATACACAGGAAACACCCTGCCATGGTGCACACACACAGGAAGGGGATGTGAGTCTGACAGTGACAAGTGATGGTCCCCACGCCAGCCAGATGAGCTGAGGTGGAGCTAGGGTGGCAAGAAGGATGGTGAGGGGCCCCCGTATGTGTGCACTTCAGGGCAGGGGTTCCCTTGTATGCCCATTGAGCACTCCATGCACACAAATGTGAAAATGTGGAACGTACCTCAACACCTATACATCTACCTGGCAAAGGCAGACTAGCTTGGAAGCTGTTATAATAATCTCCGGTGAAGCGGTTTAGGCTAGTTGGGCTGACTGTAGAACTGGAGGGGAGATGTGTTTTCGTCCTGGGGAGGGAGTGGGAGACGACATGAAGGGTGGGTTTGTGAGGTATCAGGAAGAACCCTAAAAGGCCCTTGGACCTGACCTCTCGAGAGGACACACCTCAGCTACTCTTGTGATCATTAGAATATGGCAGAATGAACTGTCCATTAGTCAGAACTTCATCCTAGCGCCCTCCCACCTGCAGAACACTGATACCTGTTGGGAGTGGTGGCCAAGGTTCCAGAGAAGCAAGTAAGTTAGGTGCCGTTGGATGTTGGGGTAACCTAGCGTGCACCTGCCTCCCAGCCTAGAGGACCGGGGAGCTCCTGCAAGCCGGCAAGGTGACCCTCTTACAACCTAGTCAGCCCAGCCTCTCCCCAGCCATCACCCACCCCAAAGGCCTGACTACACTCCCCTGTAAGATTAGAATCACAAACCAATACCCCCCGTAATAGAAGCTATTTTCATATATAAACCAATATATTTCCCTTTCTCTTTCTGTAAGGAAGACAGACGATTGTAATTTATTTCTCTTTCCTTCTGTGTATAAACTAATTTTTTCTTGTTGTAAAAGAAAGAGAATTTTAATTTGCGGCTTTGGAACAAGCCCAGAAATGGAGCCTAAGTGTGTGGAGGGAACTCTGGAGATTACAGAGTGAAGTTCAGCTGACCTGGTGCCACAAATTAAGCTGCAGGCCACTTAAGCTGCCAACAACAATAAATTAAGCCATTGCGCTTGGAGGACGCTGGGATCGGCACCACGCAGGATCAAGGCTCTATCGAGCAGAGGCAGGGACTCCGCTTCTGCTGCCAGTGCTCACCCAGGGGCTTGGCGCCGGCTTCTCCTGGAAACGCATGATGTCTAAACCTCCATTTCCGTGCACATATCATCAGCACGGTGCCCCAGGCTGCTGAGAGTTCACGTCGCTCTTGGTCATTTGACAGGGCAAGGGTGATAAAATCAGGAGATTCGCCTTTTACGAAATAACATGAACATTCTCGAAAGTGAGACTGTGCGTAGTAAGGGGTGGCCAGAACCACAAGACGCACTAATGAGGCCCGTATTCTTCTCCTTTTCATCTGAGGTCGTTCTGCCAGGCACTTCCTGTACCCATAGGCCAGTCATGGTTTTGTTCTCCAAATGACACGGGGCAGCCACTAGAAACTGCATTGTGGAATGACTCAGAGGTGATGAGCCTCGGATGAGCTGGAGGTCCTCATGAGGGGTTACCTATTGCAGGCTTTCACAGCTGCCTTCAGACCTATCCACACCTTGCAGAAAATGCGGGTCTTTCCTCCCAGTAAATAGTGATTCTGAGCTTGTGGAGGGGGCCAAGGCCGCTCCTTTTCTCTTTTTCTTTGTCTCTTCCCCTTCTCTTTCTTTGATTCCTGTCCCACCTACAGGCATTTGAGGTGGCTCATAAATCAGTCGTAGCACACAGTGCTGCTGTCGGGAAAGCCTAGCTCAGGTTGTCCGCAGCTGAGGGGGAGGCTGGGGAGACTCAGCTGCAAGGCACAGCTCAGGGGAGCCGGGCAGGTGGATTCTGCGTCTCGGTTGTGGTGGTGGCTGCACCGGTATGCATTTGTCAGAAACTCATAGACTGCACGCTAAAAAGAGTGGATGGATGCAAAGTTCAGAAAAGAGAATCCACACATGGGCATGAGGAGCGCGGGGCTCCCAGCACGAGTGTCTTCTGGTGCTAAATCATATTCTGCAGATGCTGCACTGAGGCACTTTCCCTCGCATCTGTCCCCGTGCCCTCTCCTCCCCCGGGCGACTCGAACACAGCTCCCCTTGCTCTCTGGAATGTTCCAAGGTTCCATAACTTAGTCGATGCCCATACGACCTGAGGCAGGATGGTGCAACTCGTGGCTTACAGGCTCTCGGTCCCCAGGGCCCTGTCTGGGCCTCTAGCCATTGATTTCGCAGGTTCAGTAGGCGGCTTGTGCCGGCCGTGCTGACCCCTGCGCGCCTGACTGCAGCCTGTCAGCTGAAGAAGACTGGCTGGTGGGCCTCTCCAGGGGGCACTCTGAGGCCCTGGTGGATGCTCTGGTTCAGGCGAGGCTGCCTTTTCCCTGGCTAATTCCCCCGGTAGAACTGGCAGGTCTCGCCTGAGCCACCACGGCTGAGGGCTGACAGCCCACCTCCTGCAGCTCAGCCCTGCGTATCCACCTGCAAAGGTACAGGTCCCTGTGGAGGACCCCGTCTGGGCCCAAGGGTGGCTGGGAGCTGCATTCCAGCTTTCTCTTCTTTTACTCTTATCTGCTGAGTCTGTGTTTTCTGTAGGGACCCACTTCACTTGTTTAGAGGAATAATGATATATGCTTTTTACCTTTCAGACAAGAAATTTCATCTTTAATTAGATTAAAACATAGGGAAGCATAAAAACACGAAAGCAAAACAGATTTATTTGCAAAAATGAACTTATTCTTGAAACTCAAATGCAGCTCTCGGAATGCAGGTCTGTAATGACTTAGAGCAGCATGGGAGAACATGCATTCAACCTGGACTTTCTAAAAGAGATGAACATGCTGTCTGCATGACTGCTTCTTTTACTTCTTTCTTTTTTTATTTGAGATGGAATTTTGCTCCTGTTGCCCAGGCTAGAGTGCAGTGGCATGATCTTGGCTCACTGCAACCTCTGCCCTCTGGGTTCAAGTGATTCTCCCACCTCAGCCTCCTGAGTAGCTGGGATTACAGGCTCCCACCACCACACCCAGCTAATTTTGGAATTTTATTAGAGACAGGGTCTCACCTTGTTGGTCAGGCTGGTCTTGAACTCCTGACCTCAGGCAATCGACCCAACTCAGCCTCTCAAAGTGCTGGGATGACAAGCATGAGCCACCGCACCCGGTCTAAACGGCTGGTTCTTATAATGATCCTTCACAGAGAGCTGAGGCTGCCTCACGGTCCCCACACGGTGGTGGGATGACTGAAGGGGCGAGTAAGGAAATCAGTTCTGGAGACAGGCACTTGATCCAGTTCCATCTTTGACGACACAGATAGAAAACGCAGGTCTTCCTTTAGGGCCAGTGATGTTAGCTGCACATACAGTGGATGATATATTTTAAAGGCTTGTTTTTCTGCTCTTAGGTGGCAGCCATCACAAAAAGATTTCAAAAATCCTATCCCGCTGTGAAAAGGCAGACCATGTGGATCCTGTGTGGCCCGTCCCTAGCCACAAACCCAAGTCAGGGCAGAGAAAGCACATGTGCATTCGAGCAGGTGCAGAGACCCTGTCAAAGAAGGCCTGCAGCCCGCAGCCACACACGAGCAGCTGCACGTTCCAGCCTGGAGCCAGGCTTGCCCGCACGTCCACGGGGCTGCTCCCCAAACCACCAGGCTCATTTCCTCACAGCCCTTCTGGCCACACTGACAACCTGGGCTTTCTGCCTCAGTGCCTTTCTCCTGCTGCTCCTCCCACTCAGGGCTCTCCCTGTTCCCTGTGTCTTGAACTTTGGGCCACAGCCACCTGAGCACACAGCTTTCCACTCCCTGGACTTCTGTAGCCACCGTCTTGCTGCCTGCATGCAGACATCCTAACATGTATTTGTTTTTAAGGCTATCCAGTGTTTGCTTGTTTGTTTTGAGATAGAGTCTCACTCTGTCCCCCAGGTTGGAGTACAGTGACTTGATCTTGGCTCACTACCACCTCTGCTTCCCAGGTTCAAGCGATTCTCCTGCCTCAGCCACCCTAGTAGCTGGGATTACAGGTGTGCGCCACCACATCTGGCTCATTTTTGTATTTTTAATAGAGACGGTGTTTCGTCATGTTGGCCCGGCTGGTCTTGAACTCCAGGCCTCAGGTGACCTGCCTGCCTCCCAAAGTGCTTGGAATACAGGCATGAGCCACTGTGCCCGGGCAAAGATAGCGAGTTTTAAAATTTGCATCCACTCTTTTTAGCATACAGTCTATGAGTTTCTGACAAATGCATCCTGGTGCAGCCACCACCGCAATTGAGATGAGAATCCACCCTGCCCGGCTCCCCTGAGCTGTTCCTTGCAGCTGAGTCTCCCCTGCCTCCCCCTTAGCCACGGACAACCTGTGAGCTGGGCTTCATCTCCGCATTTGCCTTTTCCAGAAGGTCATATAAATGGAATCATATGTATAAACATATGATCAAACATATAAATGAGGTCAAAAGTAAACAGTTTTGCTAAACACAGTGCATGTGAGAGGCCTCCACGCTGATTCAGGTGTCAGCAGTTCCTTCCTCTTTACCGCCACTGAGTGCTCCATCGCATGGAGGTACCCACAGGTCTTCCTTCCCCAGGGCTGTGTATTTGGGTGCATATTGAGTATGAGTATGAATAAGGTTGCTATAAACATTTCGTCCAGTTTGTGTGTGGTCATAAGTTTGCCTTACTCTTACCTGCTCAGAAGAGCCCTAGTCATCTGGTAAGTGTCTGTTTAACTTGATGAGAAACTGCCAGTTTCCCGAGGTGGTTATGCCATCCTGCATTCCCACCAGCAATGGAGGTGCATTCTGGATGCCCACACCCTTGCCAGCGGTGATGTGATGTGTCATTTTAATTTTAGCCTTGCTGGTAGGTATGTAGAGGCATTTAATTATGGTTTTAGTTTGCATGTCTCTAATGATTCCATGTTGAATTTCTTTTCATGTATATATTTTCTATCCATACGTCTTCTCTGGTGAATTATCTATTCAAATTATTGTCCTTTAAAAAAATTAGGTGGTGCTTGATTGGATAGAGAAACTGTGGTACATAATCACCGTAGAATACTACACAGCCATAAAGAAGAATGAAAGCATGTCCTTTGTGGCAACGTGGATGCAGCTGGGGGCCGTTATCCAGGCGAATTCACATGGAATCGGAGAGTCAAATACCACATGTTACTTATAAGTGGGAGCTAAATACTGGATACACGTGGGGATAAAGATGGGCACAGTGGATACTGGGGACTCTAAAAGGAGGGAGGAAGGGAGGGGCTAAGGGCTGAACCACTTCCTAGTGGAAACTGTTCACTGCCTGGGTGACGGGATCAATAGAATCCCAAGCTTCAGTTGGAAGAAACCTGCACATGTACCCCCTGAATCTAAAATAAAAATGGAAATTAAAAAACTGGGTTGTATGATTTCTTACTGTTAAGTGAATGCTTCATATATTCTAGACATAAGTTCTTCATCAGATACGTACCTTATAAATATTTGCTTTTAGTCTATACTTTGTTTTAAAACTTTTCTTAACAATGTCTTCTACAGAGCAAAAGTTTTGAGTTTTGCTGAAGTCTAATTCATTAAATTTTTTAATGGATCATGACTTTGGTGTCATATCTAAAACCTTATTGCCTCCACAAAGTCTAAATAGTTTTCTCCTATTTTTCACTTCAAATCTTTACAGTTTTGCATTTTACATTTAGATCTGTGATCCATTTGACTTAATTTCACAAGCTATGGAAGGCTGTAGGGAGGCTTATTTTGTTGCATATGCAATGCAACTGTCCAGCATCTTTTGTTGAGAAGATGATTCCTTGAATTGCCTTTGCAGCATCACCAGAAATCAATGGACTATATATTTGTGTGGGATTACTGGACTCTCTCGTTTTGTTCCATTGATCTATGTATTTGTCCTTTCACTAATGCCACATGTGATAAACTCATTTATTTGCTTTAGGAGCTTTATTTTTTTCTAGACTACTTGGAATTTCCCAGGTGGACATTTATGTTTAATGCAAACCAGATACAGTTTTATTTCTTCCTTTCTGTTCCATATGCCTTTTATTTGTGTATGTTGCTTTATTGCAGGGGCCAGAACCTCAGTATAGTGTTGAAAGTGAGTGGTGGGAGATGACGTCCTTTCTTGTTCCTGATCAGAGGGGATACATTTTTCAGTCTGACCACTAAGTGTGATGGCAAATTTTAGTATTTTGTAGATGCCCAATATCAGGTTGAGGAATTCCCTTATATTCCTATTTATCTGATCATGAACCAGTGTTGCATTTTGTTGAATGCCATTTCTGTGTTTATTAATATAACCACGAAGGCTTTCTTCTTTAGTCTGTTAACATGGTGGATTACATTGAATGATTTTCAGATGCTGACCAGCCTTACATGAGGTTGAAGTCCCTTAGTGTTGATTTGCTATTCTTTTTAAATATTGAGGATTTTACTTGCTATTATTTTGTGGAGGAGTTTTGTATCTATGTTCATGAGGAATATTGGTCTCTTTTCTTTTATTGTGGGATCTTTGTTTGCCCTTGGCATCAGAGCAATGCTGGCCTCATCCAGTGAGTTGTACAGGCTTCCCTCTCCTATTTTCTGGAAGTGATTGAATAGAATTAGTTTTATTCCTCCCATAAATGTTTGGTAGAATTTTCCAGTAAAAGCTTCTGGATTCTGAGTTTTCTTTTGAGAGGCTGAAATTGTTCCAGAGGTTTCTGAGGCTGTGGTCCCCACCCTTCCCCTTCTCTGTTCTTCAGATGGGATAATTTATACTTTCTACCTTCAAGCGCTTGGGCTACCCCCAGCCTGTTATCTTCATTCTACAATTGAAGCCTCTTTGTGATTTCTTTTGCTTTTGTTTTATTTTTTAAGTTCTAAAATTTTTGTTTTTCTTCTATAGTTTGCATTTCTTTTCTGAAACACCTTTCTCTTTGTTTCAAGAGTGTTCACCTTTACTCATGGAGCACGGTTATACTAGCTGCTTTGTCTGATAATTCAAACACCTGAGGCATCTCAAGGTTGCATGTGTCCTGGGTGTGTGAATTATCAGACCTTGACAATTGGGCAGATTATCCTAGTTCTTAGTATGTTAAGTAATTCTGGATTATATCTTGGGTATAGTGGCTATTATGTTGTGAGATGCTGAGTTTTCTTTAAATCACTGGTTTTCAACCAAGGATGAGATCATTTGGGAATGTCTGGAGACAATTTCAACTGTTCCAATTGTGGGGTACTACTACTTACTGGTTTTTAGTGGCCAGAGACCAGGGCAGCTAAACATCTGATAATGCACAGGACAATCTCTTTCAACAAGGAATCATCCTGTCCCAAATGTCAACAGTACATAAGTTGAGAAACCTGTATTTAACTCTTCTAGAGAATGTTAAGTTCAGGCCACAATGCTGTGTCACCTTCTGTGGGAAGTAATTTTAGCATCAGTTCAGTTTTAAAAGCCTTTGTTCTATGTGCCATGATTGAATTGTGTCTTTCAAATATATACTTTGAAGCCCTACTCGCAGTGTGATGGTATTGAGAGGTGGGGCTATTTAAGGAGGTAATCAGGTTCAGATGAGGTCATGAGGTTGAGGTCTTCATGATGGGATCAGTGCCCTTATAAGAGAGACCAGGGAGCTCTCTCTGATTGAGGACACAGTGAGAATGCAGTCATCTGTAAGCCAGAAAGAGGGTCCTTCCCAGAACTAGACCCTGCTGGCACCCTGATCTCATACTTCCAGCCTCCAGGACTGAGAGAAAATAAGCTTCTGTTGTTTAAATCACTCAGTCTGTGGTATTTTGTCATGGTCGCCTGAGCTAACTAATCCACTTTGCTTCTCTGTGTCCCATGCACACACAGCTTAGAGGTAAGCCTAGGGTTCATGGCAGCTCACACACATTATTAGGGGGGCTTCTTCTCAAATTATGTGCCCCTAGGAAATCCCCAATAGTCTCTGGATCACAGGGACACCTTCCATAGTCCTTGGCTGGAAAACTCTGGTTTCTCACCTATGTGAGAAACTGTATTGCCGTTTCACTTAACTAGGGTGGCAAGAGAAAAAAGAAAAAAAAAATTAGTGGGTTCCTCCAATATTTCTGGAACACAGAGGCCCATTTTCTTAGTTCCTCCAGCCAAAGGGATGATGTTTTTCTGGTATTTTAGGTGACAACATCCTTGCCACTGCAATAGTTTCAGGACGGGGTGACCTTGGAGTGGGGCCAGGAGAGGAGAGAGAGAAGGGACCTTGATGTCCCAGCTGACACCCTCTGGTCCTCGTTTTCAGTCCTCTGGCCAACAAGAGAGGGATTCTCTCAAAGCTATTTCTGCACTGCTTGCTGAGAAGGGCTGAGGCTCTGGCTGCCTTCAGGACAAAGCTGGGAGATAAAGAAGAGAGAACCCAATAACGTCACGCCTATTGGTCATCTGCCAAGTTTCAGTTTCCCCTTCCGGTCTGCCTGCTGTTGCTCACTTCTTGGAGTCCTCAGGTGCTAGTTTTTTGTAGTGTCAGAATGTTTGGTTGTAGTTGGTGGGAGAGAGCCTGTAGCTGACTTACTGCATCTTGATCAGCACCAGAAGGACTTATTTTCCTTTTTAAGAAAGAGACAGGGAAGGGAGAAAGCAAGTGATGTGAGATGGTAAGCAGATTTTCTTCAGACACAGCAGACATCGGTTTCTTTTCTTGCACTGCTTTGAGGCAGTGCGTTAGCTGCATGAGGCATTGTATTTGTTTTTATTTTCTATTTAATTTTTTATTTTTGGGACAGGATCTCTCTCCCTGTCACCCAGGCTGGAGTGTAGTGACATAATTACAGCTCACTGTAACCTCGACCTCCCAGGCTCAATCCTTTCACCTCAGCCTCCAGACAGCTAGGATTACAAGTGCACATCACCATGCCTGGCTAAGTTGCATATTTTTTGGTAGCAATGAGATTTTGCCATGTTGCCCAGGCAGGTCTTGTACCCCTGGGCTTAGTGATCCTCCCTCCTCACCCTCCCAAAGTGCTAAAATTAGAGGTGTGACCCACTGTAGCTGGCTTTTTTTTTTTTTTTTTGTAGAGATGGGGTTTCTAGATGACGTTTCCTAGGCTGATCTTGAACTCCTGGACTTAAGTGATCCTTGCCCCCCCAAAGTACTGAGATTAGCTCATGCCACCATGCCCAGCTAGCATGAGGTATTTTAAATGTATTCTTCTCCTTTGGCATTCCTCTGGAGGAAGGTTGATGGAGTAGGTACTCCAGATATGGAGGCAAGAAAGTAGATGTGCTGTCTCAGTCAAGAACTCCAGTATTCTTGCACATTCCACCTTTCCAAGCCTCTTTGCAGTCAGTCATGGCCACGTGACTGAGTTCTGGCCAGAAGTGAGCACAGCAATGAGTTGCAACCCTTTCAGGCCCTGCCTGAGGACCCCGTGCAACGTTCCTGCTGTGGTCTGTGTTCTCTGGCCAGTGGGATGTGGCCAACAGAGCACAGTGGATGCTCTAGAGACCCACAGGCTGGAGAAGTCCTGGACCCCTGAGTCACTGCATGGAGGAGATATGCTCATGGTGGCTGCCTGGCCCACATCAGACTGTAACAGGAGCAGCTAGTGGGTTCTCATTGGGTTGAGTCACTGAAATGTTTGTTATGGTAGCTAGAGTTGATTACCCTAACAAATACAATCCTTGATGGGGAATTTGAATCTCTCCCTGGCTGGACCACTGAGTGAAATGTCAGTCTTCAGATGAATCACTTTCCATCTCTAATTTCGATTAAACCCCTATGAAATGGGATTATATTAGTCTGACCCACCAACATGACTTTTTGCTTTCCACAGCAGTGTCAAACGATAAATTGAAGCAATCTGGAAGATTTCAAACTCTTCAGGGGAAAGAGAGGCTACAAAGCCAAGATATCATTATCATAATTTTGGCCACCACTCTGCCAAGTACACAGATACAAATTATTAATCATCTCTTAGCTCTGACAGAACATAAGGATCAATTTTGCAATTGAGATCTGTGGATAATGTAAAGTGCCCGCCTGCAGGGTGCCACCTCCCCGCTGACTGTTGTCATTCCCTTCGGTGGCATGGCTTGCAGGCGCTGTGTGCCTGGCAGCTGAAGGATCCAGCCCCAGGAGCCTGAGAGGTTAGTCTGCTTCGGGGTAGCTCACTCTGTTGACGGGATTTCGTGGCACACGTTCAGGGAAGCAGCACAGCATGGCCTGTCCGGATCACTTGTTAGATGTGGTTTAATTAAGCAAGGAGGGTCACTGTGGAGGAGACTGCTCTGCCTGCATTTTGATTTGTGTGATGGTTAAAACGTTTGGAAGCTCCTTTAAGAAGCCAGGTGGTGGAGTTGAAGGGAGTCGTTCGCCTGAGTGAGTGAGTTAGAAACAGCCCAGGGGTACCGTGCTTGCTTTATTCGAGGCATTGGCAGGAAGCTGCAGCCTCTCAGCTCCCCGCATGGGAGGAGAGGAGACAGACATGGCTGCGGGGGCTGGGCGCTGTGGACGAGGGTTCTCAGTCCCGGCTGGCCACCAGATGCCCCGGGGAGTTCATTCCTCATTCCCAGCCCCAGGCCCAGCCAGTCCTACCGCGGCAAAGAAATCTGTCCCCTCCTCCTGCCTCTTAAACGTTTTTACTTTGGTATAAGTGTAGATTCACATGTGGTTGTGAGAAATAATATCGAGAGAGCCTGTGGTCTCACTACCCAGCTTCCCTTGACAATAGCATCTTGTAAAACTAGCGTAATCTCACACCTGGGATACTGACATTGGTGCGGACCAGCGATTTTCAGACTTCCCTGCTTCTGCTGAGCAGTGTGCTTGGATGTGTTTGGTTCTGTGCAATGTCATCTCACATGTGGCTTCCCCATAGTCCATGGGCCCGTGGTTGTACGCTGCTGGTGCGTGGTGAGGCCTCCGGAAACCTTTATGGAGTGACCCTTCAGCTCCCCTTTGACGTGGAATGTGGGTGTTCTGTGCCATGTCAGAGAAGCACTAAGGAAGCGCTTATCAGGTAGAGGACACGCTGGGAACATCCAGTCAGGCCGACAGCGCTGGAAGAGTCTGGAGCAGACGGGGTGACTACGGTGGCTCCCACTCTCTATTGGGGTATTTCTGTGTTGGAGTGTGAAACAGATAGAGGTGTGTCTGTTAGTACATTTAAAAAATATTCAGTGTGTTGAGGTGCCCAGTTCTCATATCTGTAACTGAGCTACTTTTGTTGAATCATACTGAAGGTTGGCTGAAGAGCTAGTGGAAGTATTTTCATGGCACTAGGGGGCATTTTAGAGTCTATCTAGACTTAGTGTCTGGTTGCCTCACGCCCTGACAGAGTTTCTGGACCATGTGTGAGAAGCTCGTTTGATCACACCAGTTGCTATGCTGTTCCTCAGCTCACGTTGATTTAGATCAATAAAACTCAATCCATTCACACTAGAATAGGCGCAGAGTGTCAGGAGACGCACATCATAAAGGCTGTCAGGGGCCTTTTCATCTGCAGTGGACTTCCCTAACTTCTGCACCTGGCTGGGCGCCTGTAGTTGGTGCCAGCATGGTGTTGGCATAGTGTTAGTGTGGAGTCTGCATGGTGTAGTGTGCTGTTAGTGGGGTGTTAGCATGGTGTCTCCATGGTGTTTGTGTGGTATTAGCATGCTGTAGTGTGGTGTTAGCATGGTGTCTCCATGGTGTTCGTGTGGTATTAGCATGGTGTAGTGTGCTGTTAGCATGGTGTCTGCATGGTGTTTCCATGGTGTTTGCATGGTATTAGCATGGTGTAGTGTGCTGTGAGTGTGGTGTTTGCATGGGTGTTAGCATGGTGTAGTGTGATGTTAGCATGGTGTCTGCATGGTGTTTGCATGGTATTAGGATGGTGTAGTGTGCTGTTAGTGGGGTGTTAGCATGGTGTCTGCATGGTGTTCGTGTGGTATTAGCATGGTATAGTGTGCTGTTAGTGTGGTGTCTGCATGGTGTTTGTGTGGGTGTTAGCATGGTGTAGTGTGGTGTTAGTGTGAGTTAGCGTGGTGGTAGTGTAGTATCAGCATGGCGTCTCCATGATATTGCTGTGGTGTCAGCATGGTGTAATGTGGTGTTAGCATGGTATCTGCATGGTATTTGGATTCAGCTGTGATTGACTTGGAAGAGCCCTGACTTTGGAGTAAGAAACAGGTTCAAATCCCAGTCACATCATCTTTCCTGATACCAAAATAAAAAAAACTCTCTGTGCCACAGTTTCCTTTCCCACTTAACAATAGCTCCCCTTTCTTGCCTGAGTGCCAGGAAACAAGACTTTATAGAGGTGCCTTCTCCATGCTTGGTGTATTGTTAGAAGAGTTCAACAAGTATTTTGCCCTGCGATTGACAGAAACCAAAAGACCTTTCTGCTTCTCACTGGTAAGGCCAGTGAGCGAAAGTCTGCATGAGTTCATGGCTAGGATACGAGGGCACAGGGGGTGTGCCGAGGTGCAGCCATCTCAGGGAGGTGGTAAGTGACGGGGTCAGACCACGGGCCTTCCTGGCTGTAGGCGGCACCGGGGTAGAGTCGCCTCAACATGCTTGTGACCAAGTGAGCCATGGAAGCTCCTGCAGACGGGTGACAACATGGGAGCCCCATGAGGAGGTGCAGAGCATCGTGATGGGGAAGGGGTCCGAAGAGCTGAGACAGTTGGGGATTCCTGTGTGATGCAATTTGCTAACTAAAAAAGTACAACAGAAACCTAATGTCATGCACAGAAAACCATTCAGAAGCAAAGCACTGTGATTAGTTCTGCTCCTTCCTTTTCCTACGCTAAAGGATACCAGTGACTAGACCCTCCCCTCCAGCATCATGGCTCTGTGTCCAGCATGGCTCCAGAGTCCCAGAAGCCCTGACAGCCACTGTAGCCTTGGAGGAGCCGCTGGGGGTGCACTGACCTCGCCCGCCTCTTCCTGAACAGCCCCTCAGCCCAAGGCTGAATTGCCTATCACCAATCCTTTGTTTGGCAGACTTGGCTGGATTCTAATTCAAGATGATTGGCTGAGCATGGTGTTAATTCCCTCTCCCTCCTCAGGTTCCTTTCAGACATAGCAGTGAAATAATAAAGCAGGCAAAAGCTGGTTGGAGAGGAATCATCAGAGAATGAGCTTTAAGCGAATCTCTTAATGATGGTCCTTGGATGCATGGAGAAAGCCTCCTTGCTGACACAGGGTTGCGCTCCAGGGTGGATGGGGGTGCATGTGTGCTGGGGGAATGGCTGTGGGGACGGAGGGACCAGCTCCTGGCATGAGCGGCAGCCATGATTCGTGGGTTAACGGAATGTACTGGGGATGGTCAACTGTGGTCACACTCACCCTGCAACTGGATGGCACCAGTGCCCACTGACTGGCCCAAATCACTCTTCTCCAAGGATTCTGAAAGGGCCACCTAGGGTCAATCCAGGGTTTTTGCGGTATTGGTGACTTAGAATAAAGATCTTCAAATTATTACATTTCGGGCCTCTGGCTCACTCCCTGAAAGCAAAATTTGACCAATGACAATCTACAAAACTCTAGTAAGCCTCATTCTTAAATGAGACTAGAAATATTTAAGATAATTACAAAATAATAAAAGAGAATACAAAGAGCCTATGAAGAAGCAATTTAGAAAAAAAAATCCTGCGAATAATTAGAATTCTCAGAGAGATTTAAGGATATAACACAGCCAGAAACATGAACATGTACTTTAAGAAAAGAGCAGTTGTGCCTCAGAAAAGCTCTTGGAAACCTGGAATGTAACTGCTGATTTTTTTTTTTAATCAAAAGAAAAGGGGAAATTTTTTAAAAAGTAAAGCAAAAGAAGTGAAGGGGTAACGAGGTACAAAGAATCCTTCTAGGACAGACCATATTCAGTCAATAGAAGTTTTAGGAAAAGAACACAGAAAATGGACGAGAGGCAATTTCAAGGAAATAGCACCAGAAAAGGTCCCCAGATTGCCAGGGAGACGCCAATGTTCATACTGAAAAGGTTGTACATTACTAAGATGAATTTTAAAAGATATCTTCACAAGTTATTGTAAAAATTCAGAGCACCTGGTTTAAAGAGAGACTAAAATATTACTTAAAGAAGAAAAATAATTCAGCTACAAAGAAATGAAAGAGACTAGCATTAGATCTCCAACAGCAGCGCAGCATAGTAGCATTCCAGAAGGCAGTAGAGTGATGTTTTTCAAGTGCTGATGAGGTTTCCATCTAAGTTCTACATCTAGACCTCCATCAAATAAGTATGATTTTCAGACATGCAGTGACTTCTAAGGGTCCCAAGATACTGTTTTTAATAAGCTTTTTTTTCTCTAGTGCAACATACAACACAGAGAAGTGGGCAAAGTGAATAGACCCACGCAGCCAGCTGTCCACATTTAGAGTTGAAACACCACAGTGCCCACTGGCAGCCTACCCAGGCCCTGCCTGCCATGGTCTCCAGGGGTGACTGTGATGCCCACCCCACTGCTGTCATTTAGCTTTACCAGTGTTGGAACAGTTTTAACCAAGCAGCCTTTCTTAAGGAGTTATCTGAGCACATGAAAGAGAGTACACTGAACAGGAACAGAGGGAATGACCATCCAGGGTCTGAGGCTGCAGGGACGGACAGGAGGTCCCAGGGTGGTCCCTCGATGCAGGAGTGTGGGACTGGCTGGGCTCAGAGCAGGTGTTCCTGGGGAGGGGGGTGCTCAGTAGATTAAGTGGGAAGACTGGGCGGGAGAGAAATGCAAGGACAAGATAAAGGCAAAAGTTGAAGAAAAAAAAGCAAAGCCATTAGAAAGGTGAAGGATAGTCATAGTAACAAACGCCCCCTCAACCCAGCCGAGGCCAGCAGAGATGGCATGGCCCACATATGGAGCAGGGGGTCCACACTGGAACGAGAGTGAATCTCATTTAACAAAAATGACAACTGAGAGAGAGAGAGAGAGAGAGAATGGATTCTAAGCAATCCATGAAATGCATAAGAAGCTCAAATATCATTGGGACAATGGTGAATAGCATTAATATTCCTTCTTTCTCAACAAGGAAAAGGCAATTAGAAATTCTAGGGGAAAACAACAACATAATAAAGACAGGGCCCCAGTATGTAACAGTAAAAACACTGGCAGTTTTGAATAATTGGCAAAGTGTAAGAAAGGAAAAGCCATTTGAGTGTGACACCAGGAACATTCTCTTGGGAGAGGTTTATGCTTTGAGTCACTGGATGTAGAACAAGGCTGCAACCCTGCTGCGGTGCTGGCCTCTGCCGTGAAGCATGCCAGGCACCTGACAGACGCAGCCAGGAATGGGGCGCAGCCAGCCAGCTGCAAAGTGGCTCTAGGTGCACCCTCCGTGCGTCTAGGTGTGCCATATGACAAGGTGCTCTTGGATGCCTGTGGGCGGAAATGATGCCAGTGGACCCTGGCCTGCCATTAAAACACCCAAGGATGCTCCTTTGGCCTCTTTCCCCTCTCATGGCTGAAACTGGATGACCCGGGATGACTGTGGAGTCCCACACTCAAGATGTCAGAGCCTGAGTTACCTTGGTCCCTCAGTGGCTGAGGAGGGCATGCCGCTCCATGGACCCACTCATCTTCAGGAACACGCACATCAGCACGAAACAAACGATGGTATTTATGCCATTTTATATTTGGAGGTTTATCTGTTAGAGGAATTAGCTATGTTAACTGTTAGTAATTTAGGTTAATTGGGTTTCAACTTTTTAGACGCTATAGACAAAGCACAGAGACTTCCCCATGAGTGAAAATATAGTGCATGCATTGGGAGCCTTAACAAGGCAGAGTGCCACTGTCAAAGTGGTAAGAGGAAACTGGCGGAGGGCGGGCGGGGGAACCTGGTGGTGCCAATACCTAGTCACGCACCTGTGTCCCGGGGACCAGGGTTGCCTTCTGTAGTTAGTGCGAAGGGCCAGGTATATTGCTCATTGCTGCAGTTAGCTAATGGAAGGTACAGCTGTCAGTACCGATGGCAGTACTGGGAGGCCGTAGCAATAGTAAAGACCACTAAATTCTCAATGATCATAGTAGGAAAACGAGCTGGTCAAGATATGATGGGTTAACCTTCCAGAAAGATCTGGGAAGTAACTAGAGCAGAATTGGAATCAGAACCAGGTGAAAGTGGTTACCTCTGAGGAGCAGGTCTGGAGGGGCGAAAGGCCGTTTGGGAGCTGCCTGGCATTCCTTTCCTTTTTCTTTTGTTTCCTTCATTTCTCCCTGTCTCTCTCACCAGCCCTCCTGCGCTCTTTCAAATGCTAAACACATGCATTTATTACTTTCATTAAAATTTAAAATATGTAAAGGTTTACTGAGTACACATTAGAAATTAGGTTACTCAGGAGAACATGTTTTTTTTCTGAGTACTCTAGGGACACTCAGTTATTAATAACTGATATGCAGCTCCCATGCCATGGTCATCTCCTACAGCAGGTCTCCATACACCCGGCCTTAGGATGTTCTTTCTTTCTTTATTTTTTCCATAGGTTATTGGAGTGCAGGTGGTATTTGGTTACCTGAGTACATTCTTCAGTGGTGATTTGTGAGATTTTGGTGCACCCATCACCTGAGCAGTACACACGGCACCCTAATTGCAGTCTTTTACCTTTTGCCCCCTTTCTACCCTTCCCCTGAAGTCCCCAAAGTCCACTGGGTCATTCTTATGCCTTTGCATCCTCATAGCTTAGCTCCCACATATCAAGGAGAACATACGATGTTTGGTTTTCCATTCTTGAGTTACTTTACTTAGGATAATAGTCTCTAATCTCATCCAGTCCCTGCAAATGCCGTTAATTCATTCCTTTTTATGGCTGAGTAGTATTCCATTGTGTGTGTGTGTCTATATATATATATATATATATATATATATATATATATGCCACAGTTGCTTTATCCAGTCATTGATTGATGAGCATTTGGGCTGCTTCCACATTTTTGCAACTGTGAATTGTGAACTGTGAATTATGCTGCTGTAAACATGCGTGTGCATGTTTTTCATATAATGACTTCTTTTCCTCTGGGTAGATACCCAGTAGAGGGATTGCTGGATCAAATAGTAGTTCTACTTTTAGTTCTTTAAGGAACGTCCACACTGTTTTCCGTAGTGGCTGTACCAGTTCACATTCCCACCAGCACTGTAGAAGTGTTCCCTGTTCACCACATCCATGCCAACATCTGTTTTTTTTATTTTTTGATTATGGCCATTCTTGCAGGAGTAAGGTGGTATCGCATTGTGGTTTTGATTTGCTTTCCCTGATCATTAGTGATGTTGAGCAGTTTTTCATATGCTTGTTGGCCATTTGTACATCTTTTGAGAATTGACTATTCATGTCCTTAGCCCACTTTCTGGTGGGATTGTTTTTTCTTACTGATTTGTTTGAGTTCATTGTAGATTCTGGATATTAGTCCTTTGTCAGATGTATAGATTATGAAGATTTTCTCCCACTCTTTGGGCTGTTTAGTCTGCTGACAGTTCCTTTTGCCATGCAAAAGCTCTTTAGTTTAATTAAGTCCCAACTATTTATCTTTGCTTTTATTGCATTTGCTTTTGAGTTCTTGGTCATGAAATCCTTGCCTGAGCCAATGTCTAGAAGGGTTTTTCCAATATTATCTCCCAGATGTTTGATAGTTTCAGGTCTTAGGTTTAAGTCTTGAATCCATCTTGAGTTGATTTTTGTAAGATGGGAGATGAGGATCCAGTTTCATTCTCCCACATGTGGCCACCAATGATCCCAGCACCATTTGTTTCATAGGTGTCCCTTCCCCACTTTATGTTTTTGTTTGCTTTGTCGAAGATCAGTTGGCCGTATTTGGATTTATTTCTGGGTTCTCTATTCCGTTCCATTGATCTATATGCCTATTTTTATACCAGTACCATGCTGTTTTGGTGACTATGGACTTCACTTCTTATATTATTTTTTAGATTTCCTTGCATTGGACTTCGCCTTTCTTTGGTCCCCACTGATTAGCTGAATAACTAACCTCCTGAATTCTTTTTCAGGTAAATCAGGGATTTCTTCTTGGTTTGGATCCATTGCTGGTGAGCTAGTGTGATTTTCTGGGGAGTGTTAAAGAGCCTTGTTTTGTCATCACCAGAGTTGGTTTTCTGGTTCCTTCTCATCTGGGTCGGCTCTATCAGAGGGAAGGTCTAGGCCTCCACGCTGTTGTTCAGATTTTTTGTCCCCTGTGGTGTTTCCTTAATGTATTTAGTACTCCCCCCCTTTTCCTATGGATGTGGCTTCCTGTGAGCTGAGATGCCGTGATTGTTAGCTCTCTTCTAGGTCTAGCCACCCAGCACATCTAACTGGCTTCAAGCTGGCACTGGGTGTTGTCTGCACAGAGTCCTGTGATGTGAGCCGTCTGTGGTCTCTCATCTGTGGACACCTGTTCTGGTGGAGGCGGCGAGGTGCTTGGGGGAGGGTGTGAGATGGACTCTGTGAGGGTTCTCAGCTTTGCTGGTTTAATGTTCTCTTTTTGTGCTGGCTGGCCTCCTGCTGGGAGGTGATGCTTTCCAGAGAGCATCAGCTGTGGTATTATGGGGAGGAACAGGTGGTTGGCAGGGTCCCAGAACTCCTAAGAGCCCTTTGTCTTCAGGTACCAGAGTGGACGGGGGAGGCCCATCACTTGGGGGCAGGGCTAGGCGTGTCTGAGCTCAGACTCTCCCTGGGCAGGTCTTGCTGTGGTTGCTGTGGGGGATGGGGTGAAGTTCCCAGGTCAATGGAGTTGTGAATCTAGGAGGATTATGGCTGCTTCTGCTGAGTCACAGAGGTTGTCAGGGAAGTGGGGGAGAACTAGCAGTCACAGGGCTCACCCAGCTCCCACACAATCTGAAGGGCTGGTCTTACCCCCACTGTGCCCCCACAAACAGCACCAAGACTGTTTCCAGGCCGTGGGTGAACAGGGCTGAGAACCTGCCCCAGGCTACCCACCCCCCAGCTGCGAAAGCACTTAGGGCTTTCGTTCTTCCCCCACCTGTGAGGTCTGCACGTGGGATTCTTACTCTCCCCGAGTTCTGGCCCGGAGGCTTCTCACCTGGTTCAGATTGGTACAAAGTTCAGCTGGAGACCTTCTTCTCCCTGTTGCGTCTTCCCCCGCCCCTGCACTTCCAGTCATCCTCCAAAGGATCCCTGTGGTGCCACACAGGAATGGGCTCACACAGGAAGGGGACCCAGCGAGCTCCCAGGGCCTTTTCCGCTGCCTCCTCTACCCCCGTATTTCGCTCTGCTCTCTAAATGGACTCAGTTCCAGGTAAGGTTGGAAATTTCTCTCACAAACTAGACCTTCAGTTTCCCCAGTTGTGGGTGTGTGTTTGAGGGTGGAGGATCGCTCTTTCCCACTCCACAGTTGAGGCACTCACAGCATTTGGGGTGTCTCCCAGGTGCTGCAGCAGTCGGCTTCCTTCAGAGGGTCTGTGGGTCCTCTCGGGATTCTTGCTTTGTTCTTGCAGTGGTTCTGGAGCTAAAACGAATGATGTGAGCCTCCACACACTGCTCAGTTCGTCTGAATTGGAGCTGCAACTAGTCCTGCCCCCGTCTGCCATGGTGATCCACGATGGCCGATGGGATCATCTTCTATTTAGAGTAGATTTTTCAGAACTTCTCTTTAGAGTGAGGGTCTTGTTCTGCCACCCAGGCTGAAGGGCAGTGGTGCGGTCATCATTCACTGCAGCCTCAAACTCCTGGACTCAAGCGATCCTCTTGCCTCAGCCTCCCCAGTAGCTGGGACTACAAGTGGGACTACATGCCCAGCTAAATGCTTTTTTTAGGGATTGAGATGCTATTCTTTTTATTATTATTATGTTTTAAGTTCTGGGGTACATGTGCAGAACGTGGTTTGTTACATAGGTATACATGTGCCATGGTGGTTTGCTGCATCTATCACCAGTCATCTACATTAGGTATTTCTCCTAATGCTGTCCCTCCCCTAGCCCCCCACCCCTCAATAGGCGTGTGTTCCCCTCCCTGTGTCCGTGTGTTCTCATTGTTCAACACCCACTTATGAGTGAGAACATGCAGTGATTGGTTTTCTGTTCTTGTGTCAGAAAACCATTATGCTCAGCAATTTTTAAAAATTTTAATTTAATTTTTTTTTTTTTTGGTAGAGATGGAGTCTTGCTATGTTGCCCAGGCTGGCTTTGAACTCCTGGCTCAAACCATCTTCCCACTTTGGCCTCCCAGATCACTGGGATTATAAGTACGAACCACGGCACCCGGCCAGGATGTTCTCACATTAGTCCTTATGGACTGTAGTCTGCCCGTGGGAATGCTAACATTATGGTCCTTTGAGAAGAGTTTCCAACTGTGGCTTTTCACTGTCACACACCTTGTCCCTACTCCCCGTCAGGCCCCAACACGAATCTGATTCTGTGAGGCTTACGTGGACCTGTTTTGAGGTTTTTGTAGCATATTGCTGGGATGGAGTGGGAGGGTTGGAAGTGGTGAGCAGTGTTTCCTTTAGGTCAGCCAAATCAGCCACACTCATGTTCCCAGATCACGTCACAAAAGTCAAAGGATCCGTCAGAAGAAATTGACGGACCTCACTGGATCCGTCAGAGGAAAGAAATGCAGATTCGTTTTACCTGGACAACCTAACATTTGAATAGAAACCTCTCCGAAGTCCTTGTCCAGTTAGTAAGATGGCAGTGGCCAGGTCCACGTGAAACTGTCCCAGGCAACCTTCTGGGGCCTGTGCCATGCGTGGGCAGCTGGCCCTGAGCACTCTGCCACTCAAGCCATCTCCAGCACCTCCTTGGCAGGAACACCAGGAGCCAGCATCTTGAGCATGCTCAAGCCCCGAGTTCTGTTGCTGAAAAGGCTCTGTGTGGTCTGTTATCTCAGCTGCTGGGGCATCTCCCAGTCTGCCAGGGGTCGGGGTTCCCCCAAGTCCAGGTGTGCCCAGGTCAGGCATCTCTGGAAAGACCACATGCTGGCTCTGGGTAGACACCCTGAAGACTGGGCATGCCCACACGGCCTGCTTTATTGCAGACTGGGTGCGTCTCCCCCTGGCCCCCACCCAGGAGAAGGTTTCTATGGAGTCACAGCACTTTCCCTCACAGGGGCAGAGGCCGGGGAAGATCCTGCCCCTGCCTGGCTCAGGACAATGCCTCTTGGTGACAGCGTGGTCCACACGCTTGTTCCCCCCAGGTTTTTGTGACTGGTCTACACTGGCTCAAAGAACTGAAGCTTCCCTCTCATGAGAGACGCTTGGTAGGACAACACTGGCAATATGGGCAGGGGCAGGAGGGGCTTTTGTCATCCACCAAGATATGAGTCTCAGCACTGAATTTCTAGTTGATGAAAAAGTACATTATCTTTGTCATAAGGTACACATTCCTTTACGATTTTTTAAATTCACCAAGTGCTGCTACAGAGTTGATCTTATATGTCAAGTCAGCAAACAGGCCCCAGATGGGCAAAGGACATGCGATTCCCCATGTGTGGGTGAGCATGGTGCCCAGCCGCCCATGCTTACCATGCGGCCTCCTCATCCCAGCCGCTCCCCATCCATCTCCTGCTGCTCCCCGAGTCCTCCTCCAGGGTTGGCTCCCAGGGGTCTCTGCCCCAGCCAAGGGGTGGTGTTTCCCTGAGTTGCAAAACACATGACACCCAGTGCTTCACACATGGCTACGTCGGTCTCCTCAGCTGTGCTGCAGGCAGAGGCCGTTCTTTTGAGCCTTGTCACTGCCTGTGCGCCCTACAGGGGCCAGCCCAGCACCTGTGCCCTGGATGCTCCAGGTGAGTGACAGTTCCCGCTCCTCCTGAGCAGCCTCCAGCCTTTCCGTGGCTGTGCTCTTCTGTGTCTGTCTCCATGGCATCAGCCTTGCTGTGCGCGTCCTTTACCGGCCACATGGCTCCTGGAATGAGGGAAGGTGTGATGATTGCAGTAAATACAGAAGTTGCCTGGACCCCTCGCTAAGGGACAGTGAGGTAGTATTGTTTCCAGACCTGTTTCGAGTGAGCTGACAGGTCCCGAGAGGATGGAACGAGGAACAGTGGGCTTTCCAGAGTTGGGGTGCCTGAGGGTGGGTCTGACTGTGGGGAAGGATGAGGGTAGCAAAGGACAGAGGACATGCTGAGTCACCATGGCAGGACCGCCAGGAAGCCCGCAAGGCTCTGAGAGGGACCAGGGTGGGGTGTGTTTGGCAGGTGAGATTAGCAGCCTGGGTGCTCACGTGGCCTGGGGCCTGCATGCCACGGCTGCAGCGGCAGAAGTGAGGAAGCAGCTACACAGATGGGAGCGTGCGCCTGTGCCGGGCACAGAACTCCATGCTTCTTACACACGGCCATTCACTCCCCATGCTGCCCACGCAAGATCAGAGACACTCTGGTCTCCGTCTGCCCGAAGTGGAGTGGCTGGGGAGCTGCTGGGTGGCCCTGTGGGCGCCTGTAGCTCTGCCGTGTCCTCTGAGGCACTGCCGCATCCAGGCCTGCTCTGTGCTGGCTCGAAGACTGCTGTGGAGGTGGCGCTACCCACAGGACAGTGGCAATGATGGCAAAGGAAGCCAGGAGGAGGGTGAGGGTGGTGCCGTGGAGAATGAGCACATAATCTATGATTGTTTCTTAAGGAAAACAAAAATATGTGTGCATCCCTTTTTGCCACCTTCGAACACCCGTCCTTCATCCACATGGCTGCTACCTGTCCGTCCTTCCATTTAGCAGGGGCTGGAGGTGCCTTCTGCTGGGTCTGGTTCCCGGGTTGGGGCCGCTGGGCCGACAGCCTGGCCCTCGGGAAGGTCTCCGGTGGGAATGGAGAAAGCTGGGGTCTTCACCGGCATGTGAGCGGGCCCTGCTTCCCTTCACTCCCTGGTGACAGGCAGTGTCACCGGACGTTCTGGTGTTCCGTGGGCCAGCGACAGGTTGGCCTCAGGGCAGAGAGGGTCGGCGGCAGCCAAGCACATTCGCAGCGTCCCTTCCTTACTGCTCCCCAGCCGGGGGTGGGGATTCTTGGTTTCATGCACCTCCTGGAAAGTCCCCGTTTCCTGTCTGGAAACCAGAGGCAAAGACCTGGCAAGCCAGCCTCCCTGAGGCCTCCCTGCTGTCCTGGGGTCTGGGGGCTCCCGGCACAGCTAAGGTGTGGCCTGTGGCCACCACTGTCTCTGAGGACCAGCCCTAGTGCATGAAGAAGCCAGCTGCGGCCGCAGCTGCCCTTGGTCTGTGGGGTGGGCCGGGCTCCCGAGGAGCTCCATGTGCAGCCACGGGGGTGGCTCCGGGCGACCATCTTCCCCAGAGAGGGCAAGGAGGCAGTTCCTGCTCCAGGGACATTTCCACAGTCAATTCGGGCCAGGCTGCATGAGATGGAAGCCCTGGGAACGAGGCTCTGGCGCAGCTAGACAGACTCCAGCAGAGTAAATCCCCAGAGTGGATGGCATGTTTCCAGCGGGAAATGGAGCGGGATCTAACCAGGAAGAGGGATGGTGCCTGCTCAGCCGGACTCACCCGCAGGCAGCAGTGATCCGAGGCAGAGGTCAGGGCCAGGGCTGAGAGTGTCCGTGGGGATGGATGAAGACACCTGGGGTGGGAGGGCTTGGCCAGGCTGGGTGCATTCGAGGCCGCATTTGTTCATTTATTTATGCTGGGCTTCACTTCACTAAGGGTTCAACATGGCTTATAGAGAACACAGCATAAAACAACATAAATAAAGGAGAGGGCACCGGGCCTACGGGTCTTCAACTGGAGGAGGTCGAGGCCAGGGGAAGTAAATGCAGGCAAAGCTCTCTCATTCTCGTCTTTACTCCATGCCAGTGATGACAGACGCTCCAAAGCTTTTAATATGTTCGGCGCTGTTCCCAGCACTTTAGAGGCATTCATTCTCTGATTTAATCCTAAGAGGTTGATGTCATTCTCATTTGATAGCAGGATGCAGAGAAGTTCATACAGCTGCCCCAGGCCACACAGTGACGGGTGGAGCCGGGGTTTCTACCCAGCAGCTGGCCCTGGTCCCTGCCACCTCCCCAGGGTGAGCTCCCTGGGCAGGAAGAAGCACTTGGTTGCAGGTTCCTAGCCTTTCCAACCAAGTGACTTGTAGAAGAGCACCCCCAAAATGTTCACATGAATGAGGGAGTCCAGATCCTGCCTTGGAATCAGGATGTGTCGAGTGGCTTTTGCTGAGATGGTGGTGTGAGCATTCTGCTAACAGTGATAGCTTCCAGCCGTTGAGGGCCCGGAGAGTATGGAATTTCACAGAAGTGGATTCAATTAATTTCCCCAGCAGCCCTGGGAGGTGTGCACAATTACAATCCTTGACCGCAGAGGAGACTGAGTCTCCGTGAGGTTAATGATGCGTTCCAGGTCATGCAATGGGGCGCGGCAGAGCTGGGATCATGTCTGGCAACTGTGTCTATTCTCCTGCTGCTTCTCAGGGCTGGGCCCATGCCAAAGGGCCTTTCCTCGGTGGGCTTCGGGCTGTGTGCCACCAGGAAGGAAGGATCTAGGGGAACAGACCCAACTCCGTGTGAAGGGCAGACAGGTGGCTGCCTGCAGGTGACAGCCTGAGGGCCTGGTCCCAAAGGCTGGTGGCGCCTTCCCACCTGCATCTGGTGAAGGGCACGATGCCAGCCTCTGATCTGGGTCCTTGCTGCCATATGAAGAAGCCCAGCTGCCCTGCTGGAGAGGGGCTCTGGAGGGCCAGGGAGCACACGGAGAGAGGAGAGCTGGGTTTCGGCCGGTGCCCCATCCAGAGCCCACAGACAGGACAAAGCCACCCCAGGCCCTCCGGCCCCCTGTCAGCTGTTGCAGCACACACCTCTGGTGCAAAGGTGAGCTTTCTTGAGTGAACCCTGTGGGGCTCCTGGCCTCAGGGTCGTGAGCAGGAGACTAGTTGTATGAAGCCTCTGACTTTGCAGGGGTTCCTAATGGAGACTGCTCACCGCCCGGTAAGTGACCTAGCAGAGGACGCACAGGCACGTTCAGGACTGCTGGGGCTGGAGCAAGACAGGATTGGGAAGGGGTGGCTGAGGGGGCGGTTCAGAACCCGCTAGGTGTGTGCTTGGCCTGTTGTGGACTCAGAGGTCCTCTCAGCTTGAAAGATCCTAGAAGGAGTGGCAGAAACTTCAGAGGAATCAGCTAACCTCCTGCCAGGGGCTGTTCTCCTACAGGATCACGGGGAAGCAGAGTAAGCCTTCAAGCCACTGTGTTCATTCTAGGAGAGCATAAAACCAGGCCCTGACAGGGGAAACAGCAGCACATGAGCTCAGCCAGATGCTCACAATGGTCCCAGCCACAGATTGCAGCCACAGACCACGTGGTCTGAGAACCACAGAAAGGGAGTCCACTTGCTGCTGGGCACTGGGTTATAGGTCTTCAGGGGTGTGAGGGGAGCAAAGTGGCATCACTGCATGTTCTACAGGTCAGGGCAGTGGGTCCAGTCCTTATTCCACGTTCCTTCAAGTCAGGGTGCTGTGTCCAGTCCCGGCTCCATGTTCCTACAGGTCGGGGTGTGGGTCCAGTCCCGGCTCCATGTTCCTACAGGTCAGGGCACTGGGTCCACTCCTGCTTCCATGTTTTCACAAGTTAGGGAGCTGTGTCCAGCACGGATTCCACGTTCCTACAGCTGGCTCCATGTTATTACAAGTCAGGCAGATCCACCCCACAGTGACGTCTCCTGGACTGTGCCCCTCTGGGGCCCTCTCAACTCTGTATCTGTCGTCTATCACCTGCCTGGCCATTGTGGATTTGGTTGCAGTGGACAGGCTCCATGGGACCTCAGGCCTCGGGGGAGAGTCAGGACCCTGGGGTGAGCATGGATGGGGATATGGGACCCCTGAAAGAAGGGAGGCTGAGACACATATTTTCCTTGAAAGACTTTTCCAAGTCATCACCACTCAAAGTATTCTTTTCTGCAAAGACACGGGAAGGAGGTGACATTGCACCCGCCATTGTAACAGAAACTGTGCTGGGAACTTTCAATGTGTTAATTTATTTAAGTATCCCAGCAACTCCACAAAGTAGGTGTTTTTATTGACATTTCCCTAGTTGAGGAAACAGAAGCTTAGTGAGTTTGCGAGACTTGCCCAAGACACCAGCGGGGATAGGTTCAGCTTTGACTCCAGGTCGGCAGGGCACTGAGTCCACGCCCTTCGCTACAGTGAGCCTGACGTAAAATACCGACTAACGTAAAACCGGCCATAGACTAGATTCTCTGTTTTGGAAACTGTGAAGATCCAATTTTTGGATGAACTGAGAGCAGTTCCCATGTTCACTAGACGTCAGAAGCTGGGCTGGGGTTTTGCTTTCTGTCCAGCGAGGCCAATCTGTAATCTTGACACGGGTCAGTGTGGGTGGAGTGGGCTCAGGGAAGAGGGGATGCACGTGGCCCCTCAATTCCATGTTGGTGGTGGAGGATTGTTTCATATTTCCCCTGGACGCGCTGTGAGGGGGTCTGGCCCAGGGACCAGGCCATGAGCAGGGCACACCTAGGTAACCTGTAGTGAGCCTCTCTCCAGCCACGAGAAAACCTATAGTGTGTGTGTGCCTGTGTGTGCTGCTGGTGTATGTGTGTGAATGCATGCATGTGTGTGCAAGCACTGTGAGCTAGTGTGTGCATGTGCATTGGTATGTGTGTTCCTATGTGTGCTGGGCACACATATGCCAGTGTCTCTGTGTATACATGTGTATGTGTGCTGGGGGTGCATGTGTTTGTACAGTGTGTGTGTGCACACATGCATATGTCTCTGAATACATGCCCAGGTGGGGCGTGTGCACACGTGCGTGTGAGAGGCAGCGCTGTCTCTGGGATGGTGGGGCTCTGGACTCTGCTCTGCCATCATCGGGTCATCTGGAGGCAGAGAGCCTGCACCCGTCCTGGGAACTGAGAGGATGTGGTGGTGCATTTGGACGGAGGAGGAGGGTGTTTTTTAGGACATCTCTTCAGCCAGTGCTGCCATCCCCAGGTGGCCACAGAATTGCTCAGGGACTCCCATGTCTCCCTGTCTTTGAAAATCCTCTTTTGTTTGATGGCTCCAAGAGGGGAGCAGCAAGCTTGCCTGAGGCTGCATGGCCCAGCCACTCCCTTGGGAGGCCCAGGAAAGTGTCCCTGTGCAGGGCTGGGCACAGAGGTTCCCTGGAGAGGCCCCGCACTCTACTTCTGCAGCGGGACAGGACTGAGTCCCGTCTTAGTGATCCGCTGCCCCCTCCCGAGCTGAGAGTGGGGCCCACCTCCAGGCCCACAGGCCCTCTGTGGGAGCTCTGTGTGTACGGGCATTTGGGGGTGGCTTCAGGCCAGCTTCCTCAACCTTCTTTGCCTTTTTTCACCTGTAACTTTCACCCTCTCAGGAGGGTGTCCATGAGCAGTGCTGTTAGGGTGTCACGGTTTTTGAGTTTCCAACCTAAACAAGATCCTCTGGCTGAGTCCCTCTGAAGGAGGAACCTCTTACAGGAGTTCACACAAAGTTGAGAACCCCAGAAACTGCAGGAGTGTGTGTAGTAGAGGAAGGCAGCATTCCTGGATGTTTAAATAAACCTGTAACTTATCATCGAACAGACCTAGTGTGTCACAGTGTTTAGAATTACTTAGGTAATGATCCTTTTGCCGTGTCTTCCAAGAATTAGAGACCACGAGGCAGCAACAGTGATCACAAACCGCAACGATGGCTGTGGCCATGCACCAGGAACCAGGATGCAGAGATGATCCAGGTGCGTCCCTGCCCACAGTGAGTGTGCAGTCTAGAGGGGAAGACAGCGGGCACACATGACTCACGGAGTTTTTAGACAACGTGCTGCAGGCGCCGTCGGGCTGCTCTCAGATAGATTACTGCAGCACCTGGGGACCCAGCAAAAGAGGGGCCATGCCACAGTCCAGGGCAGCTGACGGGGCTCAACAAGGCGGGAACAGCAGGGTGCGTGCAGGAGAGCCTGGGTTAGTGGGGCACCTCTGGGGACTGCTCCGACGTTTGGGGTAGGAACGGAAGGGTGCAATGTGGATTCTGACGGAGGCTTCTAGCTTGGAGGACTAACTGACGTCGGAAACCCAAAAGGAGATGAGCGTTGGTGAGGATGACTCCATGCCTATCAGCACTGACTGAGGGTCCTTGGGCTTGGACGTTGGTGAGGACAGCGCCACGCCTATCGGCACTGACGGAGGCTCCTTGGGCGTGGACGCTGGGGGTGATGATTCCATTTCTTTTTTTTTTTTAATTTAATTAAATTTAGTTTATTATACTTTAAGTTCTGGGGCACATGTGCAGATTGTGCAGGCTTGTTCTATCAGCGTTGACTGAGGGGCTGTGGCAGTGGCGGGCTGTGGGTGGCAGTGGCATCTGGGTGTCTGGAGGAGGATGTGAGTCATGGCCTGGAGGCTGCAGCTTGTCTCAGGCACCCACAGTCCGGATTTCAGGCCTTCTCGGGATGGTGAGGATAGGAACTCCTCTCAGCTACAGAGCCCGTCCCCAGGACTTCGTTCCATGGGAAATGTGCCTGGTAGCCCCCACAATTTACAGAGAAAGAGGTTTTCTTTGCATGAAGTATGCACTGTAGAATGAAAAAAGAGAAAACACTCTTTATTTGGTTTTTCTTTTTCTTGTTGTTGTTCACTAACTACGGTGTTGCTCGGGGAGGGGAAACTGTGTAAACGATCCTCCAGGAAGGAGGAGGATTTCACAGCAGGAGGTGGATTCTTTGAGAGGGGACTTCAGAGAGACGTGAATAACAGGAGCTGTGTTGAGAGTGAGACTGGAAAGCTCTGTCATCAAAGCGAATCTGGAAATTGATCAAGGCACTGCCAGCTGTGGGTTGGCAAAGAGAAGGCAACCGCGAGGCTGGCAGGATTCAGGGTTCTTTGTTCTCATGATAGACATCATCTTATGGAGAAGGAGCTTGGGGAGTGATTTTGTAGCAATCTTTATTGATGAGGTACAGTTTTGAAGGTAAAACGAGACAAAAAGCTCGAAGTTCTTGAACTCATAACTTTGGTAAGAAATCCCAGATTAGGATCTCCCAGAGTTCCTTAGTGTATGAGTTTTTCTCCCTGTGTGAAGTGTAGCTCATTATCATCTTAAAAGTGTTGTGGGCATCGCCTGACACGGAGCTCAAGGTTTGTTTTCAGTGCCATTGGTGTTCCTTTCATTTTCTCACTCTCCTAGGAATTCAACTCATCCAACTTCTGTTTTGAGGCAGAAATTCCTTCAACACTGTCCCAAGGGGCTTAGCCCAGGTGCTTCCTGGACACGTGCAAGGAGGCACTGCTGTCTTTCGGGTGTGGTCGTCAGGAGCGCAGGCTCAAAGACCTTTGCTTTTGACCTTGAATGTAGCTTTGCCACGCTGAGCCAGAAAGTGAAGCCTCGATTTCCTTATCTGTAAAATGGGGGTAATAATGATGAAATAAAATTAATTTAATCAATGCATGTAAAGTTCTTCAGACTCTTCACATTAACACTCCACTCTTTCTTATTTCCCCTCCTGATCTGTCAGCCTGCTTTTGCGCAGGGTGTGCTATCTGAAAGACGGTCCTGCACCCAAGTCTGTATAGCTTGACCTCATCACAGGAAGTTCATTAAAGAGAGATGAAGAGGGAAATGAAGACATCTGCTGATACCACATCCACTGACGTTTTCATGGGCTTCTCAGTGACAGGGGACGAGTTTCTCACCATATTCCTCATTTCACCTGATGGTGTGAACTTGGCTATATCATTTTTCTCTTCTCTCATAAGAGATGCATTTCATGAGATATCTGAGAAAAAAAGAAAGAGAGAGAAAGAAAGGAAAGAAAGAAAAAAGAAAAAGAGAGAAAGAAAGAAAAAGAAAGAAAAAATGAGTGAAGGAGAGAGAAGTTGGAGCTTGAGGCTGCTACAAGGCTCGCATTTCCCTCAGAGCTCTTTCTGACCCTATGGAATGTTTGGGCTCCGTGACCTCAGCCCCTTCGTGCTGAGCGCTGCCTGTCTTCTGAAGGGACATGAGATGGCTGTGCTCACACTGGAGACATGGTGCCAGGCAGGTGTCCTGAGAAGCTGAGGAAACTGTGGAGTCCCTCTCACAAGCTGGGATCATGCAGTTCTCGCAGATCTGGATGTGTGTAGGATGAAGGCGTGGTACCGACTCCAGGCGTGGCCACACTGTGGGAAGCGCGGCCATACTGGGAGTGCAGGAGGTTGGTGCTTCCTGGCTGTTCACCGTTTATGGGATATGTTTGCGAATGTGTGCCAGTGTGTGTTCGCATGTGTGTGAATGTGTGTGGCATGGGATGTAGTGTGAGTGAATTCATGCATGTGATTATGTGCATGTGTGAATGCATGTGTGTGAATGTGCATGTGTGTTGTGAATACATATGTGTGAATGTGTGTGTCTGTGTGTGCGAATGTGCATGTGTGTGGCACGATATGTGGTATGTATGAGTGAATTCATGTGTATGTAACTGAGTGTGTCAGTGTGTGTGTGAATGTGTGCATGTGTGTGCATATGTAAATGTATGTGAATGTATGGGTTCCTGTGTGAATGTGTATGATTGTGAATGTGTGTTAATGTATGCATGTATGTAGACGTGTGTGTGGCTCTGTGTGTGACTGCATGAATGTATATGTATGTTATGTGGCTGTGTGTGAATGTGTGACTGTGTCTATATGGATATGTGTGAATGTGTACATATGTGTGAATATGAGTGACTGTGACTGTGAATGCATATATGTGATGTGTGTGAATGTGATAGTGCATGTGTGAATGTGTGTGTGAATATGTGCATATGTGTGAATGTATGAGTATGAATGTGCATGTGTGTGAATCTGTGTGGTTGTTAGTGTGATTGTGCGTGATTATGTGGATGTGTGTGACTGATTCAGTGTGTGTGAATGAGTGTGAATGTGTGTGGCTGACTGTGATTGTGTATAAATGTGCATGTATGTGAATGTGTGTGACTGTGACTGTAAGAGTTAATGTGTGACTGTGCATATGAATGTGTGTGTGGCCGTGTGTGCCTGTGATTGTGTGTGAATGTGTGTGACTGTGACTGTGATTGTGTGTGTGAATATGTGCATGTGCGTAAAAGTGTGTATGTGGCTATGATTGTGAATGTGTGTGACTGACTGTGTATGTGTGAATGTGTACGTGAATATGTGTGTGGCTGTGATTGTGTGTGACTGTGTGTGACTTACTGTGTGTGTGAATGTGTATGTATGTGCATGTGTGTGGCTGTGATTGTGAATGTGTGAGACTGTGTGACTATGACCGTGTGTGAATGTATATGTGTGTGCATGTGTGTGCATGTGTGTGACTGATTTGTGAATGTGTGTGACTGTGATTGTGTGTGTGAATGTATATGTATGTGCATGTGTGTGCATATGTGACTGTGATTGTGTGTGACTGATTGTGAATATGTATGTGCACGTGTGCATGTGTTTGTGTGTGATGTATGTGAATGTGTATGTGAATGTTTGTGAATGTGTGTGGCTGTGATTGTGTGTGAATGTGTGTGCCTGTTACTGTGAGAGCGCATGTGTGAATGTGTGTGATGGTGACTGTGTGAATGTGCATGTTTGTAAATGTGTGTGGCTGTGTGTGAATGTGCATGCATATGTGTGACATTGTGTGAATGTGTGTGTGACTGTGTGACTGTGACTGTGTGAATGTGCATGTGTGTAAATGTGTGTGGCTGTGTGTGACAGCACGTGTGAATGTGTGTGTGAATGTGAGTGTGTGAATATGTATATGTGTGCATGTGTGTAATATGATTGTGTGTGAATGTGTATGTGTGCATGTGTGTCTGTGAGAGCACATGGATGAGTGTGTATGTGTGTGCATGTGTGTGGCTGTGAGAGCACATGGATGAATGTGTATGTGTGTGCATGTGTGTCAATGTGTGTGACTGTGTGACTGTGATCATGTAAGTGAATGTGTGTGACTGTGACTGTGATTGTATGAATGTGTGTGTGGCTGTGTGACTGTGAATGTATATGTGTATGCATGTGTGTGTGTGTGGCTATGTATAACTGAGAGTGCATGTGTGAATGTGTGTGATTGTGTGAATGTGTGTGTGTGCATGTGTGTGGCTGTATGTGACTATGAGAGCACGTGTGAATGTGTGTGTGAATGTGTGTGTGACTGCATGTGTGTGAATGTGTATGTGTGTGCATGTGTGTGGCTGTGTGAGAGTGCATGTGTGAATGTGTGTGTGCATGTGTGTGGATGTTTGTGTGTGACTGTGATTGTGCATGTGTGTGAATGTGTATGTGTGTGGATGTGTGTAGCTGTGTGTGACTGTGAGAGTGCATGTGTGAATGTGTATATGTGTGCATGTGTGTGGCTGTGTGTGACTATGAGAGCACATGTGTGAATGTGTGCATGTGTGTGAATGTGTGTGTGACTGGGATTGTGCATGTGTGTGAATGTGTATGTGTGGCTGTGTGTGACTGTGAGAGTGCATGTGTGAATGTGTATATGTGTGCATGTGTAGGGGGTGTCCTGGACAGGGGATTCTTTCTGTTCAGTCTCAGGGTATTGGATTTGGACTTTTTGTCTCATCTTCAAATGAAGGTCTCTCTCCTGCACGCTGCCTTCTCTTCCCTCTATCCTGTGGACATGGCTCCTGCCCTTGGTAGAATTTGCACAACACTCAGTCTTTCTGTTTTCAGCTTCCACATGCAAGCCATTCACTCTCTCCTAGCAAAGAACAGAGTTTTAAAAAGGTCACACGTGTGTGTCAGTCTGAGCCATTCTGAGTTAATTAGTCATCAAGGAGAATTGAATAATATGAGATCAAGCTGCAGGAGGGGTAGCAAGGACCTGGAACTTACATTTTATTTTAAAATTATAATTTGGTGTCCTATTGGGAATCCTAGTTCTCAGGGGATGATGCATTTTTATTTTTCAAGTGTTCATCAACAAACAAAAATAGAAAAAAAGTATAACTTGTAGCTTGACTTGTGTTTGGTAAAATATCCTGGTTTAGTTCACGAGAAGTATTCACGGTAAAAGCTAAGGAAAGATCTCCCAGTGAATATCAATGGATATTTGCATGCATGGCAACTAAGCCTTTACCCTGGGATCGGTGTGTCTCAAAATGGGTGGGACCCAAGGCAAGAGGACAGGAAGACAAAAGATGAGGAATAAAGCTAATTGCATTATCTGGACAAAATCCAGTGGATGTGCTGCTTCAATACTGACTGCTATATTCAGATCGCTATCAAAAAACAGCCTTGGCTGGGCACAGTGGCTCATGCCTGTAATCCCAGAACTTTGGGAGGCCAAGGCAGGCAGATCACAAGGTCAGGAGATTGAGACAATCTTGGCCAACATGGTGAAACTCTGTCTCTACTAAAAATACAAAAATTAGCTGGGTGTGGTGGCACCTGCCTGTAATTCCAGCTACTCGAGAGGCTGAGGAAGGAGAATCATTTGAACCCGGGAGTCGGAGGCTGCAGTGAGAGGGGTGAGACCACTGCACTCCAGCCTGGCAACCGAGTGAGACTCTGTCTCAGAACAAATAAGCAAACCAAAAAACCCCCCAGCCTTATGGGGATGTAATTTACCTGCCATAAAAGTCACCTGACTTAAGGGTACAACTCAATGAATGTTAGGGTGTTGCACCCTCTAATTTTAGGACCTTGCAGTCTCCCTGGGACAATGCCTCATCCTGACACCCAGTCCTGGGTAATCATTACTTTTGACAGAGTCTCCCTCTGTTTCCCAGGCTGGAGTGCAGTGGATTCATCATGGCTCACTGCAGCCTCGACCTCACTGGGCTCGGGTGATCTTCCTGCCTCAGCCCCCCGAGTAGCTAGGAACATAGGCAGGCACACGCCACCACGTCCAGCTAATTTTTGTGTGTTTTGTAGATGTGGAGTTGCCCAGGCTGGTCTCAAACTCCGGCACTCAAATGATCCCTCTGCCTTGGCCTCCCCAGAGTGCTGGGATTACAGGTGTGAGCCACAGCACCTGGCTCTTAGGTAATTATTAATCCACTTTTGGTCTCTATTTGTCTTTTTAGACACTTTATATGAATTAAATGACCCACTATGTCTTCTTTTGTGTCTGGCTTCTTTCAGATAGTGCAGTGTTGTCAAGGTCTGCCCATGGGGTAGCAGATGTCGGCGCTTCCTTCTTTTTTATTGTCAATATTCCACTTTGGCCGGCGCGGTGGCTCACGCCTGTAATCCCAGCACTTTGGGAGGCCAAGGCAGGTGGATCACCTGAGGTCAGGAGTTTGAGACCAGACTGGCCAACATGGCGAAACCCCGTCTCTACTGAAAATACAAAGATTAGCCAGACATGCTGGCAGGCGCTTGTAAACCCAGCTACTGCAGAGGCTGAGGCGGGAGAATCACTTGAACCCAGGAGGCAGAGGTTGCAGTGAGCTGAGATCTCACCACTGCACTCTAGCCTGGGCGACAAGAGCAAAACTCTGTCTCAAAAAAAAAAAAAAAATCCATTTCATGGATATACCACATCTATTTAGCACGTCACCACTTGATGGCTTTGGGGGTTGTTTTCACTTTTTGGCTGTGCTGAGTAATGCTGCTGTGGACATTTGTGAGAGTCTGTCTGGACATACACTTTCATTTTTCTTGAACATATACCTAGGAGTGGAACTGCTGAGTCACATGGTAACTCTACCCTTAAATATGTTTTGATCCAGCAATCCCACTACAGGATATCTACCCAGAGGAAAAGAAGTCATTACACAGAAAAGACACTTGCACTTGCATGTTTATAGCAGCACAATTCACAGTTTCAAAAATGTGGAACCAGCTTAATGCCCATCAATCAATGAGTGAATAAAGAAACTGTGAGATATATATATATATATATATTATAATGGAATACTACTCAGGCATAAAAAGGAATGAATTAATGGCATTTGCAGCAACCTGGATGAGATTGGAGACTATCATTCTGAGTGAAGTAACTCAGGAATGGGAAACCACACGTTGTATGTTCTCACTCATAGTGGGAGCTGAGCTATGAGTGTGCAAGGGTATAACAAGGACACTGCAGACTTAGGGGACTTGGGGGAAATGGTGGGAAGGGGGTGAGGGATAAAAAACTACAAATTAAGTTCAGTGTATACTTCCCTGGGGATAGATGCACCAAAATCTCACAAATCACCACTAAAGAACTTACTCAGCTGGGCGCGGTGGCTCATGCCTGTAATCCCAGCACTTTATGAGGCCAAGGCACGTGGATCACCTGAGATCAGGAGTTCGAGACCAGCTTGACCAACATGGTGAAATCCCATCTCTATTAAAAATACAAAATTTAGTTGGGTGAGGTGACAGTCACCTATAATCCCAGCTACTCAGGAGGCTGAGACAGGAGAATCGCTTGAATCTAGGAAGTGGAGGTTGCAGTGAGCTGAGATCGTGCTACTGCACATCAGCCTGGGCAACAGAGCAAGACTCTGTCTCAGAAAAAAAAAAAAAGTTTAAAGACTTATGTAACTAAATATCACCTGTCCCTCTAAAATCGATGAACATAAAAAATAAAATTATTGTCATGAAAAAAATATGCCAAGCTGTTTTCCAAAGTGGCAGCACCATTTAACATTCCCACCAGTTGGGTATGAGGGTCCAAAGGTCCCCACGTCCTTGCCAACGCTTTCCTCTGTTTTGCTAATAGCCGTTGCAGTGGGTGTGAGGTGGGGTTTCTCCGCGGCTTGGGCTGCCTTTCCCTGATGGCTAGTGCTGCCGAGCCTCTCCCCGTGTGCTTGTTGGCCATCGGTGTGCCTTCCTTGGTCAGGTTTCCTTTTTAAAGCTCCGTGAACATGGTGCCCTGCATACCCTGCTGCGGCTGCACTTTCCCGTCTGGCTGTGAAGTGCGGACGCTGCCACCGTGCCTCAGCAGGCTCCTTCCTCACCAACTGCCCCGTGGCTGCTGCCGGCAGGAAGGGAGCTGGCAGTGGAGTCGTCCCGGCAGGGTTTCCAGCTGGCCACTAGCTGGCAGCGGATGGGGCCAGCCAGCTTGGCTGTTACCTTCCCTCCCACCCGGGCCCTTCATGGTGTTGGACAGCAACTAACAACCTTACAGCTCTGGCTCAGAAAGTGACTTTCCAGGTAGCATGCCACATGCTTTTCTTGGGAGGCTGTAAGCTAGTGGTGGCTCCCACCCATTTTCTGCAGAAGGAACCTGAAGCTTGTCCAGAGTCACTCAACAGCCTGACCTCTGGCCCCATATCCTTCTCTTCCCAGCAAGTCCAGAAGGCTTTCAAAGAACACGAGGCTAAAACCACACAAACGCATTCCTCCAAGTTCTGCTTTTCAGACCTGGCTTTCTTTTTCTGGTATATATTTTTATTGTGGCATGCATCACAGATGATTTACCATTTTGACTTTTTTGACATTTTGACTTTTGATGTATGTATAACATACATCACAGATGATTTACCATTTTGACTTTTTTAAGCATACAGTTCAGTGACATTCGGCATGTTCACAGTGCTGTGCAGCCGTTGGACCTGTCCATTTCCAGGGTTTTTTCATCTTGCAAAACTGGAATTCTGACCCACTCCGCACTGAGTCCTCATGCTTCCCCTCCCTGGCACGGCACCCACCGTCCCGCTTTCTGTCTCTATGAGCCTGAGTATGTGGCTGCTGCATGGAAATGGAATCACGCGGTATTTGTCCTTTTGGGTCTGCTTTATTTCATTTAGCACAATGTCCTCCAGCTTCATCCGCGGGACAGCACATGTGAGATTTTCCTTCCTTTTCTGAAGCTGAATAATATTGCACTGTGTGTACACGTCACGCGTTGCTTATCCATTTTTCCACTGATGACACTTTGGCCATTGTTAATATGCTGCTGTGAACACAGAGTGCGCATATCTGTTTGAGACCCTGATTTCAATTCTCTTTCATATATTCCCAGAAATGGGATTGGTGATCAGAACAACACTCATGCTTGTTTTTTGAGGAGCTGCTATACTGTTTTCCGTGGTGACACAATTTTACATTCCCACCAGCAATGCAGGAAGGGTCCAGACAGCTTGCTTCTTAGAAGTGGAAAGAAAAGATAGAAGTGGGCCACAGTTTGAGATTTCAGGGTTTCAGGATTCATTGCTAGAGCTCAGCTATGTGAGCTGGGGGACTCTGGGGGCAAGGGGACGTTGCTTTGTGTGGCTGGTGAGCGTCATGGTGCCCATGGATAACAAAGGGGTGTGTGTGTGAGAGGCAGTGGCACTGCCATGCCGTAGCCAAAGCCAGGTCGGCTCTGACCCGCCGCTCTGTGATGGGAGAGTCACGCCCTCGTGGGCAGCAGGTGCCACTGATTACCTGCCCAATTGCTACCTCTCGCTTTCCCTTCCAGACAGCAGCTGTGCTCAGGTGGGCGGGATGGTAGGAGCAGGTGTGCACATTCACGGGATGATTGGCCCTGAGGGTCCCCGACCCTGCTTTCTCATGCACAGGGACAGGCGCTCCTGCTCTTCCACTCCCTCTCTGGGCTGGGGGACCACGTGACGTGTGAGGGGGACGTGCAGGCAGGCATTGAAGGCCAGTGTGAGGCTGAGGCGTGGATTTGCGCAGTTGAAGTGGAATCCGGGATCTGCCTGGGCACACTCCTCACAGCCTGGGCAGGACAGGCAAACTCCGACTTCCTGGAAAGCAGGCCTAGGTAGGACCGCCCGGGGCTGGCAGGGTGAAGTCCTAGAGTCCACTGCCAAGGCGCTGTGTTTGGGCTGCGGTGGTTATCTGCATATTTAGAAAGAAAGGCAGGGGTTAAAATATCCTTTTGCTGAGAGGGTCTGTGGTCTCTCCATCCTTCCTTCGATTTATAAGGAAGATAAACACGGCTTCTGTGCCAGGCAGGTGCTAAGCCCCCCTAAGACGCCGCTGCACACCAGCTCGCCTGTTTAATTTCAGGTTTAAACAGCTCTGTGGAACGTAGGAAAGCCTGTGGATCACAGTGGAGGGTTTGATATTTTATTCTTCTCTCCAGATCAGGCAGGCACCAGGAGCTAGCTGGCGGGCACCTCTGAGCACACGGGGCTCATTCCCAAGGTGGCCACACAGCGGTGGGGCCCAGTGGCCTTGGCACTGACCGCCTGTGGAGAGAACAGAATTTAAAGAGGCTGAGTTCCTCATCTCCCGCTGCTACTTGCTCTCTGGCTTCCATTTTACCGTTTTGACAAGTCCCCCCACACTCAGTTCCAGCCTGGGACACACACTTGCAGGTTGCTGACGGGTGGGAAGGTGTGTGGGCCGTGTTATGTTGCTGACACCGAAGGCAGAAGCCCAGGACCCGACCCCAGGATAGACCACACATGCCGGGGCTTCCCATCTCGGGGGCTCCTGGTCGGAGCTGAAGGTCTTCGGGCTCTGGTCCCCGCGGGGCTCCCTCGCTGGAGAGTGTGTCCAGCCCCTGTTCTCCAGCACGGGCTCCCAGACGTGGCCCTCATGGCAGAGGGGACCACAGACATTCTGAGGTGAAATCTCCTCTGTGTTGGAAATAAGGAAAGTAAAAAGGGAGGGACTGGGAGAAGAGAATGGGCGTTGTTTACTTCCTCCAAATTCCACGGTAACCAGTTCCTGCCCAACTCTCTTGTTAAGCAGAGAGCAGCCATGTAGAGCATGAGCTGTGAGAGCCAAGCCATCTTCCTGCTGGGACTGGGCCCCTCGGCGCGGAGCTGATTCTGTAACGGCATCTAATGACCATGCAAGGAAGCCGCCAGATTCTGGAAGCTTCGGCACCATTGATTGCCCCATAAGGAGCCAATGGATGGACACCAGCTCCTGCCCCTTGCCCGAAATATCCCTGCAGACCCTCGGCCTGTACAGGGGCCCCATGCAAGGCCCCTACCTACAGCTCTGCCCACACCTGCAGGGTCCCTAAGCTCACCACAACCGAGTTTCCCTCCAGCTCTCCTCATTAAGGGTCTCCTCCAGCTCTCCCCATCCAGGCTTCTTCTAGCTCTCCTCCCCCAGGGTCCCTCCAGCCCTCCTCCCCAAGACCCCCTCCAGCTCTCCTCCCCCAGACCCCTCCAGCTCTCCTCCCCCAGGGTCCCTCCAGCTCTCCCTCTCAACCTCCATGGGGTCCCTCCAGCTCTTCTCCCCCAGGGTCTCCAGCTCTGGCTCCCACCCCAGGGTGTCCTCCAGCTGGGCTCTCTTTTGCACCCTGGGGCCTGGTGCTCTCCCCGCGTCTGTCCACTTCCTCCCTCTAGGCTGTGTCCCAGCTCCATGCACCTGACACACATTTCTCCCCTCTTCATCTGTCTAAATCCTACCTGTGCTTTCAAAGCACATCTCAAATATCATTTCAAATGTCAAATAACAGAGCGATCTTTTAAAAATATAAATCAGATCATGTCATTCGTGCTTAAAACCTTTAATGGTTTCTGATGGCACAGTAAACCCAAGGCCCTTCTCTGGGGCCCAGGCCCCTGCCGACCTCAGTCCTAGTCCTCCTGTCCCCTTCACCCTGAGCTCATCCCTGCCCTAGGGACGTGGCACTTGCCATAGCCTTGCAGGAATGGCTTTCTCTGGTTCTGCATGTGCGAACTCTGTCTTGACACCCACATCTCAGTTTAAATATCACAGAATCTGCAGAAGACCTTCCGTGACCCCGGATCTGAGGCAGCCCCTTCAGGAACAAAAAGACAGCCCTAAAGATGCCCGTGCTCCAATTGCTGGCACCTGGGAGTATGCTATGCTTTGTGACAACGGGGGCTTTGCAGAGGGAATGGAGGTTACAAAGTTTAAGGTGATCACTTCCTGGTTTACCTGTGGGGGCCCAGCATAATTACAACTGTTCTTAGATGTGGAAGGGACAGGCAGGGCGGGTACACGGGCGATGCATGGATGGCCGTTGCTGGCTTTGATGGTGAAGGAAGGGGCCGAGAGCAGAGGAATGGGGTTCACAGGAGCAGGAAGCAGCCCTCAGCAAGGGAACCTCTGTCCTGCAGCCACAGGAGCTGAATTCTGCCAGCGACCCACACAAGCTAGAAACAGACACCCCCTAAGGAAGGCAGCCAGCAGACTGGGGTCCCCCTGGAATGGTGGGGTAACACACTGGTGTGGTCATGGCAGCCACAGAAAATGAATGCAGTCCACAATGCTCTTTTTTTTTTGAGACAAGGTTTCATTCTGTCATCCAGGCTGGGGTGCAGTGGCAAGATCACAACTCACTGCAGCCTCAGCCTCCTGGGCTCAAGTGATCCTCCCGCCTCAGCCTCCCAAGTAGCTAGGACTATGGGTGCGTGCCACCATGCCTTTAAGTAACATTTAAAACAACCGTTTTAAAAAATGTGACTCATTATTTATTGAAAAATAAAACCAGAAAGCACTGAATTCAGTCATAATATGTCCAGATAGTCCTTTTGGGTTTTTCATTTTCCTTTACATTCTGGATGCATGTGCAGAACGTGCAGGTTTGTTGCACAGGTATACATGTGCCATGGTGGTCTGCTGCACCTGTCAACCTCTCATCTAGGTTTTAAGCCCCACATGCATTAGGTATTGGTAATGCTCGCCCTCCCCTAGCCCCCACCCCCCAAGCGGCCCCAGTGTGTGATGTTCCCCTCCTTGTGTCAAGGTGTTCTCATTGTTCAACTCCCACTTATGAGTGAGAACATGCGGTGTTTGGTTTTCTGTTCCTGTGCAGGGACATGGATGAAGCTGGAAACCAGCTACTTTTTAAATTGTTTGTAGAGATGGAGCTTCACCTTTTTGCCCAGGCTGGCTTTGAACTTTTGGATGCAAGCATTCTGCCTGCCTTGACCTCCCAAAGTGCTGGGATTACAGATGTGAACCACTGTACCCAACCCCCATGACTCCGTAATCAGATCAGCTGATTCTGTCATCTTGATAGCTTCTGCCATTTTCTGATCTAAAGGTGATACTTTCTCTGTCACGCCATGGCCCGGATAAACCTTGCAGACATCATGCTAAGTGGTGCAGTTGAAGTCGGTCAGTCGCAGAAGGACAAATACTGTGGAATTCCACTTCCTGTGACGTCCCTGGCATAGTGAAACTCTTAGAAGCATAAAGAAGAATGGTGGGTGCCAGGGCGGGGGGTGAGGGGTGTATCTGGGGTTGTTTAATGGATCCCTAGTTTCAGATTTGCCGGATGAAAAGCTCCAGTAGTGTGTGTGGCACCAGCCCTGCTGCAGTCCACACTGAAGATCGTAAGTTTATGTTATATATACATAGTTTTAAACCGGGGAAAAGGTGCTCTTCTCTTGCATTCTCATGTGTCTCCCAGTGCCCTCCCGGCACCCCAGTGGAAACATCAACTTTCGAGCAGGGCCTCATCTGCCTTGGTCATGTGACACGGTTTGGCTGTGTCCCCACTCAAATCTCAACTTGAATTGCATCTCCCAGAATTCCCACTTGTTGTGGGAGGGACGCAGGGGGAGGTAACAGAATCATGGGGGCCCGTCTTCTTGTGCTAGTCTTGTGATAGTGAATAAGTCTCATGAGATCTGATGGGTTTATCAGGGTTTCCGCTTTTGCTTCTTCCTCATTTTTCTCTTGCTGCTGCTGTGTAAGAAGTGACTTTCACCTCCCACCATGACTTTGAGGCCTCCCCAGCCACGTGGAACCATCAGTCCAATTAAACCTCTTCTTTCTTCTCAGTCTTTATCAGCAGCAGGAAAAGGGACTAATATAGTAAATTGGTACCAGCAGAGTGGGACATTGCTGAAAAGATACCCAAAAATGCGGAAGCAACTTTGGAACTGGGTAACAGGCAGAGATTGGAACAGGGCTCAGAAGAAGATAGGAAAATGTGGGAAAGTTGGAAACTTCCTAGAGACTTGTTGAATGGCTTTGCTCAAAATGCTGATAGTGACATGGATAATAAAATTGAGGCTGAGGTGGTCTCAGATGGAGATGAGAAACTTGTTGGGAATTGGAGAAAAGGTGACACTTGTTTTTTTATTATTATTATTATACTTTAAGTTCTGGGGTACATACGCAGATCATGCAGGATTGTTACATAGGTTTACACATGCCATGGTGGTTTGCTGCATCCATCCCCCCGTCACCTACATTAGGTATTTCTCCTAATGTTATCCCTCCCCATCCCCACAGCCCCTGCTATCACTCCACTAGCCCACTCACCCCCCAACAGGCCCCAGTGTGTGATATTTCCCTCCCTGTGTCTATGAGTTCTTGTTGTTCAACAACCAATTATGAGTGAAAACGTGCAGTGTTTGGTTTTCTGTTCTTGTGTCAGTTTGCTGAGAAAGATGCTTTCCAGATTCATCCATGTCCCTGCAAAGGACATGAACTCACCTGTTATATTTTAGCAAAGACACTGGCAGCATTTTCCCCCTGCTCTAGAGATTTATAGAACTTTGAATTTGAGAGAGATGATTTAGGATATCTAGTGGAAGAAATTTCTAAGCAGCAAAGCATTCAAAATATGACATGGGTGCTGTTAAAGGCATTCAGTTTTATAAGAGAAACAGAGCATAAAAGTTCAGAAAATTTACAGCTTGACATGCAGTAGAAAAGGAAAATAGAATAGAAAAAAATTTCTGGGAAGAAATTCAAGCCAGCTGCAGAAATCTGCATAAGTAGCAAGAAGCCTAATGTTAATCCTCAAGACAATGGGGAAAATGTCTCCAGGACATGTCAGAGACATTCATGACAGCCCCTCCCATCACAGGACCTGAGGCCCAGGAGGAAAAAGTGATTTTGTGGTCTGGACCCAGGGTCCCCATGCCGTGTGCAGTCTAGGGTCCCCATGCTGTGTGCAGTCTAGGAACTTGGTGCCTGTGTTCCAGCTGCTCCAGCCATGGCTGAAACGGGCCAATGTAGAGCTCGGGCTGTGGCTTCAGAGGGTGGAAGCCCCAAGCCTTGGCAGCTTCCACATAGTATTAAGCCTGCAGGTGCACAGAAGTCAAGAATTGAGGTTTAGGAACCTATACCTAGATTTCAGAGGATGTATAGAAATCCCTGGATGCCAGCAAAAGTTTGCTGCAGGGATGGGGCCCTCATGGAGAGCCTCTGCTAGAGAATTGTGAAGGGAAATGTGGGGTTGGAGCCCCCACACAGAGTTCCTACTGAGGCACCACCTAGTGGAGCTGTGAGAAGAGGGCCACCGTCCTCCAGATCCCAGAATGGTAGATCCACCGACAGCTCGCACTGTGTGCCTGGAAAAGCCACGGACACTCAATGCCAGCCTGTGAAAGCAGTGGGGAGGGGGGCTGTACCCTACAAAGCCACAGGGTGGAGCTGCCCAAGACCATGGGAACCCACCTCTTGCATCAGCGTGACCCGGATGTGAGACATGGAGTCAAAGGAGATCATTTAGGAGCTTTAAGATTTGACTGCCCTATTGGATTTTGGATTTGCATTGGCCCTGTAACTTCTTTGTTTTGGTCAATTTCTCCCATTTGGAATGGCTGTATTTATTACCCAATACCTGTACCTGCATTGTATCTAAGAAGTAACTAACTAGCTTGCTTTTGATTTTAGAGGCTCATAGGTGGAAGTAACTTGCCTCGTCTCAGATAAAACTTTGAACTGTGGACTCTTGGATTAATACTGAAATGAGTTAAGACTTTGGGGAACTGTTGGGAAGGCATGATTGGTTTTGAAATGTGAGAACATTGAGATTGGAGGGGCCGGGGATGGAATGATATGATTTGGCTGTGTCCCCACCCAAATCTGAACTCAGATTGTGTGTTGCAGATTTCCCACATGTTGTGGGAGGTACCCGGGGGAGGTAATTGAATCTTGGGGGCCGGTCTTTCCTGTACTATTCTCATGATAGTGAGTAAGTCTCATGAAATCTGATGGGTTTATCAGGGGTTTCTGCTTTTGCTTCTTCCTCATTTTTCTCTTGCTGCTGCCATGTAAGACGTGCCTTTCACCTCCCGTCATGATTCTGAGGCCTCCCCAGCCATGTGAAACTCTAAGTCCAATTAAACTTCTTTCTCTTCACAGTCTTGGATATGTCTTTATCAGCAGCGTGAAAGCGAACTAATACATCTTGCTAGTCCCCAGTGTGTGGAACAGAGTCACGATGTGTGCAATAGAGTAGGTGCACACATATGTATTATTGTTTCTATCTGGACCGGGTTGCCAGCCAGGGCTCCAGGCCGTCCCTTCCTGTAAGTTTATTAAAAGATAGGTTTATTATTTAACGAAATATATTAATTCACATATAAATTAATATGATTTGTGAAACCTCTTTCTAACATCTCAGATAAACACATTTACTCATGAGAAAAATCTTTTTTTAAATTGTCAAAACCTGTGTCTCCACTTTCGGCTCAGAAACTGCAGTCCTGCTGTCCACAGCGGCTTTACGAGTTGCCTTAGGGAAGAACCAAGCAGGGGGGAGAGACCCTGTGAAGGCCAGGCTGGGGTGAGGACGCGAGTGTTGTCCCCCGGCCCCCACCCGTTCGAGAAGAAGGTGCTTGGCCTTGTCTTGGCTCCTTGCCTCTTGCTCTAAACTGCTTCCTTAGGATGGACTTGGGACAGAGCGAATGGAGGCTCCTCTGGCGTGTCCCGGGGGCTGTGGCTGTCTTGGTGGTCTTAGCTCCTCTGGGTTCTTAATATTCTTCCTGGGGGCCAGCGGTTGCAGAACAGCAGGCAGAGTGGGGGGCAGCTCCGGCACTCTGCACCGAGGAAGGACTCTTGCCGCCGCCCTGCGCCTGCTGCTGTGGGTGCTGGGTGCAGTCTGGACGGGGCTGCCAGCCCGGGCTCCAGGTGTTCCCTTCCTGTGTGATGGCTCCTCCACCGCGTGAAGTGCTCCCGGCCACTCGCCTGCCCCCCCCCCCCCCCCCCCCCCCCCCCCCCACCCCCCCCCCCCCCCCCCCCCCCCCCCCCCCCCCCCCCCCCCCCCCCCGCCCGCCGCCCCCCCCCCCCCCCCCCCCGCCAGCCATAGCTCCAGGAGCTGGGGGAGCCCCATATAAAATGTAAGAGAGAGCCGGGCGGCTCACACTTGTAATCCCAGCACTTTGGGAGGCCTAGGCAGGCGGATCACCTGAGGTCCTGAGTTCAAGGCCAGCCTGACCAATGTGGAGAAACCCCGTTTCTACTAAAAATACAAAATTAGCTGGGTGTGGTGGGTGGCAGGGTGCCTGTAATCGCAGCTACTCGGGAGGCTGAGGCAGGAGAATCGCTTGAACTCAGGAGGCAGAGGTTTCAGTGACAGGGATTGCACCACTGCACTCCAGCCTGGGCAACAAGAGGGAAACTCAGTCTCAAAAAAAGTAAATAAAATAAAAATAAATAAATAAATAAATAAATAAAATGTAAGAGAGCCTTGTGAAGGGTTTGATTAGTGCAAATCAACCAGTGTCTCCTGAGCACCCGCTGTGTTCCAGACACAAATACCATCGTCTTCAGGAGGCAGAGCCGTAAACAGACAAACTTGCTCATCAGTAACGCAGATGGATGGGACGGTTCATCCCACAGGCAGCAACAGCTGCTTTACACACTGTCAAGTGCTGGACACCTTTTCTTTTTCTTTTTGAGACAGAGTCTCACTCTGTGGCCCAGGCTGAATGCAGTAGCACCATCACAGTCACCGCAGCCTCGACCTCCTGGTTTCAGGCAATGCTCCCACCTTAGCCTCCTGAGCAGCTGGGGCTACAAGGTGGGTGCCACTATGCCTGGCTAATTTACTTTTTTTTTTTTTTTGATGATGAAGTTTTGCTTTTGTCACCCAGGCTGGAGTGCAATGGCACAATCTGGGCTCATTGCAAATTTCCACCTCCTGGGTTCAAGCGATTCTCCTGCCTCAACCTCCCAAGTAGCTGAGATTACAGGCACCCACCACCATGCCTGGCTAATTTTTTTTGTATTTTTAGTAGAGACGGGGTTTCACCATGTTGGCCAAGCTGGTCTCGAACTCCTGACCTCAGTTGATCCTCCCACCTCAACCTCCGAAAGTGCTGGGATTACAGACGTGAACCACCGCGCCCGGCCCCCTGGTTAATTTTTAAAATAGAGATAGGGTCTTGCTATGCTGCCCAGGCTGGTCTCAAACCACTGGACTCAAGCAATCTTCCTGCTTTGGCCACCCATAGTGTTGAGATTACAGACATGAGCTACTGCACCCAGCCCATGCTCTCAAACTTACAGGAACACTTTATCTTAGATCCCAAACGAAACTTCATAGCCAGAGAAGGATTCCCTACCTTATCGGTATAAAAAGAAACATATAAAATTACTAAAGCATGTACTGAATTGACTCTGAAAATTACAAGGGAGGATAAGCCCAGATCCGTGACTCCTCAGAGGGACATTTGAGACCTGCTTGCCCTCCGGCTGCAGGGCATCCTGCAGGGCATATTCTTTCCATCCTATGCCATAAGCCAGGAGGGCAAGAACCATAACTTGTTCACTGCTACAGTCCCTGTGCCTAGCACAGAATGGGTGCCTCACAGATACTTCGTTTAATGGATGGATGAACATTTATCTCATAAGAGTAAAGGGATTACACTGGACCACATTGGTGAAAATGCCTCACAAAAGTGTCCAGGCTAGGCCGGGTGTGGTGGCTCACACCTGTAATCCTAGCACTTTGGGAGGCCTAGGCAGGCGGATCTCGAGGTCAGGAGATCAAGACCATCCTGGCTAACACTGTGAAACCCTGTCTCTACTAAAAATACAAAAAATTAGCCAGGTGTCGTGGTGCATGCCAGTAATCCCAGCTACTCAGGAGACTGAGGCAGGAGAATCGCTTGAACCCGGGAGGCGGAGGTTGCAGTGAGCAGAGATCCCACCACTGCACTCCAGCCTGGGCGACAGAGTGAGACTCTGTTTCAAAAAAAAAAAAAAATTCTCCAACACAGCAAAGCAGAGCCGCTGGGATCCGGACAGGATGAAATGTTTCCCATGCTGGAGGCGGGCTCTTGGGAGGGGGCTGGCTTTGTGGGCTCAGCCGAGCCTTGTGGGAAGAGCTTGCTGGCCAAGGGCAGGGCATGGCTGGCAGGAGGGGCCGGCTCTAGAGACGGAGGGAGGCCTGACTGCCCGCGGTAAGAAATCAGAGAGAAATGGGCGGCCAGAGGTGGGAGGCAAGAGGAGGGAAGCGGATAGGCTGTTGGGGGGCTGGAATGCTGCAGGCATCTGGGAGAAGTGACCAGCCAGAAATTCCAGAGGTGGGGATGGCTGAGGAATTTTAAAGATATCTTTCAAAAAAGGCACCTCTAGTCAGCGTTAAGGAATTAGCTGTAACCTCTAGCTGGCCCCAGCCACAGATGTGTAAAATCGTCTACGGCCAGGAGCCCAGCGCCAGGAGGGCAGTGGGGGCTCAGGCAAAGGTGCTGCCGGCCCAGGTTTGGGCTGTGACGGGCAGAGAGGGCACAGCTGCGGGGCTGCACAGCCCAGCTCTCCGTGCCAGAAAGCCCGGGCAGAGGCCAGGAGGGGACAGAGCTGTCACAAACCCTCACAGCAGGGGACAATCAGGGGACAAAAGGCGGAGTCCAGCCCCTAAGTGTGTTCTGTGTGGTCTGCAGTGTTGGAGGGAAAAAAACCCCAAAAAACCAAACTGCATGCGGCCAACATTTTACAACAGAGATTGACACAGAAACCTGGATTCTGGCTGCCCCAGAAGCATCAGGTGACCGGCCTGCGGTGCCTAAGTCCCACACGACAGCAGACCCCAGGGCTCCGGGTGCCCACTCAGACCTCCTCTCACTTATGGGGCTTTCCGGGTCTGATGAGGGGGCTGGGGAGCCCAGAAATTGTATTGCAGAGGGGTCCCCTGGGCAGGGCTCATCTGTGTCTGAGACCCAGGGAAGGGAAATGCCCCTCTGCTAAGGAAATGAGAGACAGACACATTCAAACATTCCCAAAGCCACCGGAGTGACCCCCACTCCAGACTCACTCACACCCCCACAAAGCCACCAGAGTGAGCCCCAGTCCAGACTCATTCACACACCCCCAAAGCCGCCAGAGTGACCCCCACTCCAGGAAGGTGCCAGGCCCGATGGCATCAACCACGTCCTCTCCTCCCTGGCACCCAAACTCATTCCAAACTCCCCTGGCCAGTGGGGTGTAGGGAGCCAGTAGAGGACCCTGGTCACCAAGGGGGACCCTGATGTCCTCAGAACTACCCTTCTGAAGGGCTGAAACCCCTAAACCTGGCTCAGCCCCTCACTCACAGACTAACTGCTGGACACCCAGGGACCGGAACGGACCGGCAAGTCAGGACAGTTCATGACCCCGGGAGTCTGAGCTCTCTAGTCCACCAGCAATACAAGCAACATCATGATCTCTGGGACACCAGCCAACCGAAGGGAGGAGACAGCGTAGGGGCCCAGGGAGGGACACTAGAGGCAGAGCACAGGCGGCCACTAAACCTACGGCCCCTCTTGTCCCCACAAGGCTGCCCAGTGGGAGACCAGTCCCATTTTACAGACAGAACCAGAGGCTCAGGGAGGCCAAGGCTCCTGCCTGAGGTCCGAGTCAGCAAGTGGCGGAGCTGAGGCTGGAGCCCAGCCGGCCGAGTGGGACAGAGAGACAGCCTCCAGCTCGCCCTCTCTCCCGGGGACGCTGCCATCCCTCAGGTGCTGACCTCAGCTGTCCATGCCCTGCTCGCCTCCCGGGCACTGCCTGCTCTGGAGGGGCACTTCTGCCCCCTAGTGGTGAAGCCTGGTGTTCCCTCAAAGCCTACCCGAGAAAGTCCCTCTTGCACTGTGAGGAGCAGCCTGGTCAGTCCTGGACAACGGGGGAGAGGCCTGGCAACGTGCCGGGCACAGGAAGTCATGGAGATGGCCTGGCTCTGTCCCCAGTCTCTGCCATCCAGGCACGTCCCATCCCTTCCCTGGGGTGGGCGAGGAGGGTGACACCACTGCCCTGCCAGGGCACAGAAAACATTCACGCACAGTCACCGGGGCACACCAAGGGCTTGGTGACCACTGCTGGGGTGGTTGTGTGGCAAGAGATTCCTGAGTCAGGGCTGCTATGCTGCGGGAGCCCAGGGTACCCGTGGTGACTCCAGTGCCAAATGGGCGAGGCCCCTCTCTGTGCACCAATTCTCAGTGACCGTTCCGAGGCCCCATGGCCAGTCAGTGCCCAGGGCAGGACGGTGTGGCCTGTCAGAAGCAACACGTACTGTGTTTCACTAACGGGAGAATCCAAGGGAGGCTCCCTTGTGCCAGGTTTGGGGTGGGTGCGCCGAGAGTAAGGGTGGGCAGGCTCCTCCTCTCGCAAGTTCCTCCAGAGGAAATGTTCCCCTCTGGTGGCCCTCTAGCTAGGATCAACTGTTATTATTTCCATTTCATGGATGGGGAAACTGAGGCTGCGTGGGGAATACAGCAAGGGACAAGAAAGACACAGTCCCTGCCACCATGAGGTGAGCCCACCGTCCATTCCTGGCTCTGCAATCTAATATGTTCACATCCTGGCCAGGCACAGTGGCTCATACCTGTCATCCCAGCACTTTGGGAGGCCAAAGAGAGTGGATCATCTGAGGTCAGGAGTTCAAGACTACCCTAGCCAACATGGTGAAACCCCGTCTCTACTAAAAATACAAAAAATTAGCCGGGTGTGGTGGCACATGCCTGTGGTCCCAGCTACTTGGGAGGGTGCGGCAGGAGAATTGCTTGAACCCCAGAGGCAGCGGTTACGGTGAGCCAAGATCCGGCCATTGTACTCCAGCCTGGGCAACAGAGCGGAACTCCATCTCAAAATCAATCAGTCAATCTGTTCATGTCCTCCTTGGTCCCAGAGCAGCCTTGAGGTTTGAAGACGGACCGTCTTCCCTTACGTCTTCTCTTGACCATCTGAGCTACCAGGACTCCATCTGCCCCTTCTTCGCCCTGGTGGTCTGGTCCTGTGCACTCATGACTCATGTCCTCCTTTTGTTCTGGATCCCAGTTCTGGGGGCCGGGGAGCGGACTCTGGCCAGCAGGTCCCTGGTCTTAATACACCAGACGTCACACATGCACCTGTATGAGATTCTCTCTCCAAGCCACCTTCCCACCCGTCAGCCAGGTCTTGAACATCAATCAGTTTCTAAAGTCTCTTTTGGAGCAGGTGTTTTGTAACCAGATTCTAGTCTCTCAATAGGTGCCACTGTGGTACAAGAAGGTGGCTGTCCAAGCTCAAGCATGGCACTGCAGAGAGAGCCAGGTTTCAGAATCTCCCAAACTGGGTCTGCCCTCAGCTCTGCCACCTCCATGTCCAAGTTGTCAGAATCAGCCGGGTGCTGTGGCTCGCGCCTGTCATCCCAGCACTTTGGGAGGCCGAGGCGGGCAGATCACCTGAGGTCAGGAGTTCAAGACTAGCCTGGCCAACATGGCGAAACCCCGTCTCTACTAAAAATACAAAAATTAGCCAGGCGGAGTGGTGTGTGCCTGTAATCCCAGCAACTAAGGAGGCTGAGGCAGGAGAATCGCTTGAACCTGGGAGGCGGAGGTTGCAGAGAGCTGAGATTGTGCCATTGCACTCCAGCCTGGGTGAGAGAGCCAGACTCCGTTTCAAAAAAAAAAAAAAATTGTGAGAATCAAAATGGAGTCACTTGTGTTTTAAAAACCCTGACAGGCTGGGCACACTTTAGGAGACTGAGGCAAGTGGACCACTTGAGGTCAGGAGATCAAAACCAGCCTAGTCAACATGGTGAAACCCTGTCTCTCCTAAAAATACAAAAAAATTAGCCAGGCGTGGTGGTATGCACCTGTAATCCCATATACTCAGGAGGCTGAGGCAGGTGAATCACTTGAACTCAGGATGTGGAGGTTGCGGTGAGCCGAGATTGTGCCATTGCACTCTAGCTCAGGCGACAGAGTGAGACTCCATCTCAAAAAAAAAAAAAAAAAGAAAAGAAAAGAAAAGAAAAAGGCATGTAGGTCGGGCACAGTGGCTCACGACTGTCATCCCAGCACTTTGGGAGGCCGAGGTAGATGGATTACCTGAGGTCGGGAGTTTGAGACCAGCCTGACCAACATGGAGAAACCCTGTCACTTAAAAAAAAAAAAAAAAAAAAAAAAGAGTGATCATGAAAGGCTCTACAAAACTCACAACCTTGCACAAAGGCCATAGCAACCATAACCAAAATACCTCTGCAAGGACATCTGCTCAGCAACTGCCTGTGCAACCTCGGGCTGGTGCCATCCTTGTTACTGATCTTCATAGCCAGGGATAATAATCTCAAAACAGTTATGTCATCCTCCTCTCTTTTCCTTTAAAAACCTTTGTCTTCCTTCAGATCCCTGAACACACACATGGTTTACTACGGCACATGTATCCCCATCGCAATGCCCGATTCCTGAAGAAATATCATTTTCTTGTAGACAGCTCGTCTCTGCTTGTTATTTTATTGTTATTTTTTGAGACGGTCTCACTCTATCGCCCAGGCTGGAGTGCAGTGGTGTGATCTTGGCTCACTGCAACCTCCACCTCCTGAGTTCAAGCAATTCTCCTGCCTCAGCCTCCCAAGTAGCTGGGATTACAGGCATGCGCCACGGCACCCAGCTCATTTTTGTATTTTTAGTAAAGACAGGTTTCACCATGTTGGTCAGGCTGGTTCAGAACTCCTGACCTCAGGTGATCCGCCTGCCTCAGCCTCCTAAAGTGCTAGGATTATAGGCGTGAGCAATAGCGCCTGGCCCCTGCTTGTTATTTACGGTGATATCTGCAATTCCTTCTCTGTCAAGCTTCAGTCTCTTTGTCCTTGGAGTGGGGAGATAAGACCACATACCTCCTGGGGTTAGTGAGCACTTATTATGGGCCAGCGAGGGGCAACCACCCTTGCATTCCATAGAACTCCAAGGCAGGCAGCTACTCCCATCATCCTAGTTTACAGGTGGGTTAGTTGGGGCTCTGAACAGTTAGGTGACTTATTCTAGGTCTCACAGCTGGGCCAGGATTCAAACTCAGGTGGGCAGGCGGGCTTCAGTGTCCTTCCTACACTAACGAGGACCATGGGTGTCTGGCAGTGACCCAGCACAGAGCGTCTGTGCAGGGACAGCAGTCATCTTTCCTTTTTTTTTTTTTTTGAGATGATGTCTTGCTCTGTCGCTCAGGCTACAGTGCAGTGGTGCGATCTCAGCTCACTGCAAACTCCACCTCCTGGGTTCAAGCAATTCTCCTGTCTCAGCCTCCAGAGTAGCTGGGATTACAGGTGCCTGCCACCAAACCTGGCTAATTTTTGTATTTTTAGTAGAGGAGGGGTTTCACCATGTTGGCCAGGCTGGTCTCGAACTCCTGACCTCAGGTGATCCGCCGCCTCGGTGGAGTGGAGACAACCTCATTCCCTCTAGCCCTGGTTTCTCCAGGCAAAAAACATAAACTTCAGGACACAAGAGCCAGGAGGAGTAACTGCTGCAAAGGCATCCCAGCCTGGCAGTGCAACACTGCACAGCTGAGCCTGACCCCATGCTGGGAGCTCATGCACTCCTTTTTTTTTTTTTTTTTTTTTGAGATGGTGTCTCGCTCTGTTGTCCGGGCTAGAGTGTAGTGGCATGATCTTGGCTCATTGCAACTTCCACCTCCCAGGTTCAAGTGATTCTCCTGCCTGAGCCTCCCAAATAGCTAGAACTACAGGCGCCTTCCACCACACGCAGCTAATTTCTGTATTTTTAATAGAGATGGGGTTTCACTATATTGGCTAGGTTGGTCTTGAACTCCTGATCTCAGGTGATCTGCTCACCTCAGCCTCCCAAGGTGCCAGGATTACAGGTCTGAGCCACTGTGCCTGGCCGAGCTCATGCACTTCCTAACCTTTGTGTTTGCAGCCACCCTGCCAGGCAGGCCCAGGGAACATCCCCACTGTGCAGACCTGCAAACTGAGGCTCCCCACAGCGGGCGGCAGAGTGGGAAGGGACTCCCGGGCTGACTTTCCGCCTGTATCCTTCCCAAGGCAGCTTCTTGGCTGGTAGCCTTTTCTTTGAAGAAACTTGGAGGGAAGGAATGCCACTTGGGATGTCAGAGTTCACGCTGCAATGTGAAGCCCTGCCTGACACAGCCCCAGGAGGAGGAGGTGACGGGTGTGGGCTTGGTGTAGGATTTGGGGGGTGTGGGATCTGGGGGCTTAGGCGGTGCTTTTTCACTCTTTCATTGCTCTTCCAAACAGCTCTGGGAGGCAGGAATGACTATTCCCAGTCAGCAATTCAGATCCCACATGGTAGGTAGGCAGGAAACAGCCCATCAAAACTTGGCCCGCGTTCCTGATGGCATCAACTGAGCCCACAGAGCCGACTGTGGAGGTGATGTCGGCTCCTCTGGACGCTGCCAAAGCCCGGGCTTCCTTTGTGGAGGAAGTGTCCACCCAGGGTGACATCTACCAGCCATGCCCCCACTTCTGCTACCATGGTGGGGGTTGCAGTGAGCCAAGACGGAGCCACCGCACTCCAGCCTGGGCGAAAGAGCGAGACTGCATCTCAACAGAACCAAACCAAACCTCTGAGAGAAGCTCCCGTCCCCACCACTTTTCCACGGCCCTTCTGCCCAAGCCACCCGTGGCTTCCGTGGTGCGAAATCCAAAGGTGAAGTCCCAGCCTGCACGGAGCTCAGTCCTTGACCACACTTGGTCCCTAAGGGAGGCTACTTAGAGTCTTTGTTTGCCCTTTTCGGATAATCTGGCTACAGAAAGTCTCCTGAGTGTGGTTCCCACTTGCCGCCCAGATGCCGCAGGGATTATCCCACAGGAATTTCCAAGCCACATGTGGCCCTGAGGCTGTCTGATAAGGGATGAAAGATGTGTACAGATGGGAAGGTGAGACACCAGCTGGCAGGTGGCTAAGCTGGATTCCTTGGAACGCCAAAGACGACCTGTGGTTTAGCAGAATGATTGGACGTAGGTGGGCAGGTTTGGTAAGGTCCTAGTAAGAAGGGGTAATAAATGGGAGGGTTATTATTATATTGCCTTCATCATATGAAGATCAAGAGGCTGGGTAATTTAGAGAACTAGAAAACGTGAAAACGCCCTTCCTGCCTATGTCCTAGAAATGCTAGATAAGAAATTATAAACATCTTCTACCATCGAGCTTGTAAGAAAGTGAGGAAAATCAGGAGCCAGCATGATAACATTATAATTCCCCTTAAGACATGTATTTATATTATAATATTATAACGTGTAAGATATAAGATATAATACCACATTAAAAAAAATTTTTTTTTTTTTGCTTGCTCTGTTGCCCAGGCTGGAGCGCGGTGGAGCGATCTCAGCTCACTGCAACCTCCACTTTCCAGTTCAGGCAATTCTCCTGTCTCAGCCTCCCGAGTAGCTGGGATCACAGGCACGCACCACCATGCCTGGTTCATTTTTGTATTTTTAGTAGACATGGGGTTTCACCATGTGGGCCAGGCTGGTCTTGAACTCCTGACCTCAAGTGATCCACCCACTTTGGCCTCCCAAAGTGCTGGAATTATAGGTGTTAGCCACTGAGGTTGACCACATATAAGATGTAATAGCACATTTAATACTGATATTACTGAAGGCCAGCACAGTGCTTGAAGTATGCAGTTACACATATGGAGTGATATTCTCACTGCCTTCATGGATCAAGCCCTCTTGAATAGCAGCAATCCCACGTGGTTGACTGTTGCTGCTGCCCATTTCACAGATAAAGAAACTGACCATCCCCCTTGCTGGTTTCAAGCCTATGACACCCAGGCTGGAGTGCAGTGGTGTGATCTCAGCTCACTACAACCTCCGCCTCCTGGGTTCAAGCGATTCTTCTGCCTCAGCCTCCTGAGTAGCTGAGATTACAGGTACCCACCACCATGGCTGACCAAGTTTTGTATTTTTAGTAGAGATGGGGTTTCACCATGTTGGCCAGGCTCGTCTAGGAACCCCTGACTTCAAGTGATCCACCCGCCTCGGTCTCTCAAAGCGCTGGGATTACAGGTGTGAGCCACTGCAGGTGTGAGCCACCTGGCTAGGAAAATATTTTGAACTAAATACTCAGACAGGCTGGGCGTGGTGGCTCACACCTGTAATCCTGGCACTTTGGGAGGCCGAGGCGGGTGGATCACCTGAGGTTGGGAGTTCGAGACCAGCCTGACCAAAAAGGTGAAATCTTGTCACTACCAAAAATACAAAAATTGGCCGGGTGGATGGCAGGCACCTACGGTAGTCCCAGCTACTCAGGAGGCGGAGACAGGAGAATTGCTCGAACCTGGGAGGCAGAAGTTGCAGTGAGCTGAGATCGTGCCACTGCACTGCAGCCTGGGTGACAGAGTGAGACTCTGTCTCAAAACACACACACAAACAAACAAACAAAAAACTCAGACATTAAGTGAGAGTGTGGCAGCCTTGTTAGGTGGAGAGAGAGGGTGTTGAGACAAAGGGGTTATTAAACGATGACGGCAGCCAGGTGGTCAGGCGCAGAGCAAGCAGGATGCTTGGAGGTGAGACTGAATTCTCCACAGGACACCAGAGGGCTGGAGGGGTTGCAACCTTTAGAGTCTCCTCTGTAGCCGAGGCTGGAGTGCAATGGTGCACTCTCGGCTCACCGTCACCTCCGCCTCTGGGGTTCAAGCAATTCTCCTGCCTCAGCCTCCCAAGTAGCTGGGATTACAGGTGTGTGCCACCACGCCTGGCTAAAGGGGTTGCAACCTTAATAAAATGCAGCCTAGAAAAGAATCTACCCACTGACAATAAGAGATGACAAGAAAACTTATCTGACTCCTCCTGAGCTTGAAGTAGGAAAAAGTGTGCCATTCTCCCGAGAATCTCTAGCTATGGGTCAGCCCTCGCCTAGGATTAGGTTTGAAATGTATAAAGCTTAAATCAAGGAATGCGAAAGTGGCCCCAGGCCCGTGACAGCCCTATGCTGCTCGGGAGAGCAATTATAAAAATGCTATGGATAGGGAAATTGTCATAAACAATAATTTATTGTATATTTCAAAGTAGCTAGAAGAATTGTAAGGTTCCAAATGCAAAGAAGGGTCAGGCGCAGTGGCTCACACCTGTAATCCCAGCACATCGAGAGGCCGAGACGGGCGGATCACCTGAGGCTGGGAGTTTGAGACCAGCCTGGCCAACATGGCGAAACCTCGTCTCTACTAAAAATATAAAATTAGCGAGGCATGGTGTCACATGCCTGTAATCCCAGCTACTCGGGAGGCTGAGGCAGGAGAATGACTTGAACCCGGGAGGTGGAGGTTGTGGTGAGTCGAGACCCTGCCATAGTACTCCAGTCTGGGCCACAACAACAAAACTCTGTCAAAAAAAAAAAAAAAAAAAAAGCAAAGAAAAGATAAATGTTTGAAGTGATGGCTTTCCCAGTTACCCGGATTGAATCAATATACATTGTGTGCAGGGGTTGAAATATCACATATACCCCAAAAGTTTGTACAAATGTTCCACATCAGCAACAATTAACGTGCTCTGGGAGGCGTGGCTGTGAGTTGGGATTCTCACAGATGAAGTCTTCCTGGAGATAAATTCATGATCCCAAATTACACAACACACAGAAACAGGCCACGCTGAGGGAAGGACAGAGAAAACGCCACACACACCAGGAGGAAATTCCTGAGACATGATTGGAAAGAGGTTTTACAATTAAATTTGCCTCACATAATTAAAGCTGCAAAAGAAGGAATCAAAAATGCAAGAATAGGCCGGGTGTGGTGGCTCACGCCTGTAATCCCAGCACTTTGGGAGGCCGAGGCGGGTGGATCACCTGAGGTCAGGAGTTCAAGACCAGCCTGGCCAACGTGGCAAAACACCGTCTCTACTAAAAGTACAAAATTCAGCAGGGCGTGGTGGCATGCATCTGTAATTCAGCCACCCGGGGGGCTGGGGCAGGAGACTCTCTTGAACCTGGGAGTTTACAACCCTGCACCCCAGCCTGGGCGACAGAGCGAGACCCTGTCTTAAAACAAACAATGAACCAAAAAAACACAAGAATAGAACAAGATGTTGTAAAAGACAGATGCACAATAGGATGACTTTTTTCTTCCTTTTTTTTGGAAACAGTCTCACTCCAAGGCTGGAGCGCAGTGGCACAATCTCGGCTCACTGCAACCTCTGTCTCCCGGGTTCAAGGATTCTTTTGCCTCCGCCTCCAAGTAGCTGGGATTACAGGTGTGTATCAGCACACCTGGCTAATTTTTGTATTTTTAATAGAGACGGGGTTTTACCATGTTGGCCAGCCTACTCTCGAACTCCTGACCTCAAGTGATCTGCCCGCCTTGGCCTCCCAGAGTGCTGGGATTACAGCCGCGAGCCACCGCACCTGGCTCTAATAGGGGAACTTCTGATGCGTGGCATCATCAGGGGGCTCCCCCAGGGAGAAAGGATGGTACCATGGAAGCCAGGGCCCTGGGCACTGGGCCTGCAAGTGGAACCGTCTTTCTGGGCACTATCTGGGTTAGAAGGGGACAAAGCTAGGCAGAAGGAACATCCTGCAGTCTCAGCTTTGATTCCTGGTCCCTCCCCTGGTGCTCGGTCTTCTGTGTAGAAGTTCTGGGGCCGGACGCGGTGCCCCATGCCTGTAATCCCAGCATTTGGAAGGCTGAGGCTGGCGATCACTTGAGGTCAGGAGTTCGAGACCAGCCTGACCAACATGGAGAAACCCTGTCTCTACTAAAAAAAATTACAAAATTAGCCCGGTGTGGTGGTGTGCCCCTGTAATCTCAGCTATTCAGGAGGCCTGAGGCAGGAGAATCGCTTGAACCCAGGAGGCAGAAGTCACGGTGAGCCAAGATCACACCATTGCACTCCAGCCTGGGCAACAAGAGTGAAACTCCATCTCAAAAAAAAACAAAGCTCTGAGCAACTCCAGTTTGTGATGCCTGGGCATGTCTGAGAGGGTGTCAGGCACCGCAGCCCATGCCTGGCGGAGTCACAGTGGCTGTGAGTGTGCCTTTCACTGGGGAGAGGGGTGTGGCTTTCATTGCCTTTCCTGAAAGGGCAGGGCTCCCACCTTAAGGAGAAGCTGAGGGAAAAGCTATGGAACATCCACAGACTTCGGGTGGGGGAGGAAAACATTATTTTTGTGGTTAAATACACATAGCTTTATTCCAGACGGAGGATAAATCCTCTTGTTCGTTTTGTGATAGGGTCTGGCTCTGTCCATTCGGCCCCTGCTGCCCATTTTACAGATGGTGAGACTGAGGTATTGCACAGAGATGGGACATTAAAGTTGAGAGAGGAGACCATCTCTCTCCCTTCCTGTCCTCTGTTAGAAAAGAGGGGAGGAGAGATAAAACAGCACAAAGTTGAAGTCAGTAGTCAGGCCAGACATTGACCCACCAGCCTGACTGCAGTGTGGCCCAAGGACTGAGAAATAATCCCCCTCTCTGTAACTGGTGTCTGTGTTATCTTCCAGCCTTGAAAACGTTGCCAGTGTTTTTCTTACTGCCCAAGGACCTTCCCTGAGTCAGTACTCCCCGCCAGACCTCCCCCGCTTAGGAATGCCTCGGTCACTAAGTGATTTACTGCCTTTGTTCAACTTCCGTTACTCATCCCCTCCCATGTAAATTAGCAAATCAATGAAAGCCAAAGACTGTGAGGTCAGCTGTCCGGCCAACGCGCAATGACACAGTTTTTCCTCTGCTCCCCCTTGGGTTGTATGTCTTTAAAAAGAAAAACAGCCTGGGCGAGGTGGCTTACGCCTGTAATCCCAGCACTTTGGGAGGCCAAGCCAGCTGGATCACCTGAGGTCAGGAGTTCAGGACCAGCCTGATCAATATGATGAAACCCTGTCTCTACTACAATACAAAAACTAGCTGAGAATTGCTTGAACCTGCGAGGCGGAGGTTGCAGTGAGCTGAGATCATGCCACTGCACTCCAGCCTGGGTGACGGAGAGACTCTGTCTTAAAAATAAATAAATAAAAGAGGAAAGACACTGCTTTCCGGGGAGCTGGGCTTCTGGACGTGAGTCCGCTGGTGCTCCACAGCCAGCTGAATAAAGCCTCTTCCTTCCTCACTCCAGCATCTGAGGGGTTCTGTCAGCGGCTCGTCCTGCAACAAGGTCACCGGCAGAGCAGGATGGTCCCAGAGCATGAGGTAAAAGACACATGTGCAGGGAGGCCCTACCGGGTGCTGGCACTGCAAACCCATCTACCCTCTGCCCTGGGGCAGATCTCCAGGCCCAAATTTCCACCCACATTCTTCAGAAGAGGAACTGGAGGCTCTGAGGGAAAGCTGACCTGCCGAGTTGTAGGGTGCATGCACAGAAGGGCTGAGATTGGAGCCCAGCTGTGACTCCAGAGCCACAGGCTTCCCACAGTGACCCCCCACTACACGGCACAAGTCCTCAGTAACCTCAGCAGCCTCCACTCCAGGAGCACCTGCGTGCCAGGGCCTGAGTCCCACGGCTGCCACTTCCTTTCCCCAGAGAGCCACAGGAGGGCAGTAAAGGGAGGCCTGGAGAGGGAGGAGGCCTCAGCCTCCAGAGGTGACATTTCACCTGGGCCTTCGAGGATGACCTCACCCAGCAAGGGCAAGTGGGGCCCAGAGCAGAGCGACAGGAAGCGGCTGCCCCTCTCGCTGTGGAGGGTGACAAGAGCCGGCCCTGTGTGCTGCACCCACACCCACTGTCTGCCCCTCACCTCACAACGGTATCCTGGGCAGAGGGCGGGGGGCGGGTGAACGCTGGGTGACACCAGGCGGCACAGGCGGTTGGAGTGCAGGTGGGAGGTGACCTCGGGCCTCCTGACCGCGCCCCCCCGCAGTGCTCTTTGCCCTTCCCCATCGTCACCAGCACATTTTCTGTCTCTTTCTTTCTTTCTTTCTTTTTTTTGAGACTGAGTCTTGCTCTGTAGCCCAGGATGGAGTGGCAAAATCTTGGCTCACTGCAACCTCCACCTCCTGGGTTCAAGCGATTCTCCTGCCTCAGCCTCCCGAGTAGCTGGGACTACAGGCACCCACCACCATGCCTGGCTAATTTTTGTATTTTTTTGGTAGAGATGGGGTTTCACCACGTTGGCCAGGCTGATCTCGAACTCCCGACTTCAGGTAATTCACCCTCCTCGGCCTCCCAAAGTGCTGGGATTATAGGCATGAGCCACTGTGCCTGGCCATCACCAGCACATTTTCTACCACTCTTGAGGCTGGGTCAGCCCGGCTCCCAGTTCCTGGCCCCACTGGGCTCACACCTCAGGCTCTGTGCTTGGGGTGGTCATGGCAGCTTTTTTTTTTTTTTTTTTTTTTTTTTAACGGGGGTTTTGCTCATTGCCCAGGCTGGAGTGCAGCGACACAATTTCCGCTCACTGCAACCTCCACCTCCCAAGTTCAAGCAATTCTTCTGCCTCGGCCTCCTGAGTAGCTGGGATTACAGGTGTGCACCACCACACCTGGCTAATTTTTTGTATTTTTAGTAGAGTCGGGGTTTCATCATGTTGGCCAGGCTGGTCTTGAACTCCTGACCTCAGATGACCCACCCACCTCAGCCTCACAAAGTGCGGGGATTACAGGCGTGAGCCACCAGGCCCAGCCCAGGTAGCTTGTTTAGCTGAAAAGCCCCAGGCCCCTCCTCAGCCTGCCCTTCTGGCCTGGGCCCTCCTGGACCTCAGTCAATTCAGGAAGTCCTGGTTTTGCCGACCCAACCCAGTCCGAGGGACACACCCCACCTGTCACTGCAGTCAGAGTCAATGAAACCGACCCCCACGAGGGGACCCAGCCATGTCCTTGAGCTAGGGCTTCTGACAAAGGATGCGGATGGCCCTCTTCAGCGATCCATGAAGCCTATCAAGGAGGACGGGGCGGACACAGTCGCTCATCTGCAGAAGCTGCTTCCATCCCCTGGCTGGCTTGGGAATAGGTTTCCCATCTTACTGATGGGAAAACTGAGGCTCAGGATGCAGCTAACAAGCATGGGGAGGGGAGAGGGAGTGACTCCACAGCCAGGGGGCTCGGGACCCCAGAGGGATTAGATCTGAGGCCGGCTAGGGGACCTGCCTTCAGGGGTCCCCAAGAGTCCATGAGTTACTCTTTATTGGGCCTGAGGCAAGGCAGGCTGGGAGGGTGGCCACTGCTCCTGGCTCCCCACTCCCCCTGCCCTCCTCCGGGGCGCTGGGCGTGGGAGGACGGCTTTGCCCAGCCACTTGGCCCTGTCCCCTGAGGGGGCTCTTCATTCAGATCTTCTCGGCAGTTTCTGGTTTTGAGTAACCGAGGTCTGGGCCCTCTGTCTTGTGGCTCTGGGCGTGGGTGGCAGATGGGGTGGGGGCCAAGGCAAGAAGCCTCTTCCTCAGGAGCAGGGGCTGCCAGGTGGCCCTCGACGGGGGGGACTATCACCACGACAAACTCTGTCGCTCCCCAAGCACTGGCTTGGCCCATGGGGATTTCCCCGGACTCAAGAAGAAGACAGGAAGGGCTCTCCAGGGCTTCATGCAGGGATAAGGCGAGAGGGTGGCCATGTGGTTAGAAGCTCCCAGCTTCTGGTAGGGAGCCTGAGCATCAGCTGCCACCGTGTCTGAGAGGAGAGGCAGGGGACCCAGGGGCCTCCTGAAGACTCTTGAGTGAATGAAGGCAGAGGCCGGCTTCCTGGTGGAAGCCTCTGTCCTTAGAGGCCAGGCTCAGGTCACGCCCACAGGCTCACCCTTCACTTAGTCTGGGATGATCTTCCCTGAAGCCTGGTCTGGTTGGCCAACTTCTATTCATCCTGCAAAACCCTTCCTGGGGTGACCTCATCCACCAAAGTCTTCTCCATAGCCCTGCCCCCGCCACACATCTGTGTTTGGAGGACAGTACTGTCCAGGCCACCCGCTACAGTGGGCACATTCCCTAGGGGGTTCAGAGAGTCCCCAGGAGGCCCTGTAGAATGAGGGCTGACAATTTCCTTAGGTGGCTCCTATAATCATAACATAGCTTAGCAGCTACTTAGCTCCCAACGCATACCAGGTACTGTGCTTGTCTGTGCGACATTCCCAGGTCAAGAGAGCCATCTGCAGCCTCCTTTTAACTCAAGTGTTTCTTCAGAACCTCATGTGCCAGCCCCAAAGTAAGTGCTGGATTCAAATCTAACCTTGGCCAAATCAGTCCCGCTGTGCCGGCCTCTGTGTCTTTACCAGGCCTTTAAAATCGCTCTGTGAGAAGGCAGAGTGTGTGGGAGGGGTAGGGGGTCTTCATTTCACCTGTGGGCACAGAGAGACCACTGAGGGTGGCACATGGTGGAATCCAGGGCCCAGAGCCGAGGCTATGTCCAGGCACCTCAGCTGAAAGCCCATGGGACACAGGGTCCTCGACAAGGCAGGAGGCTGAAGAGCTCGCTCCGGCTGGGGCCTGTATGGGCCTCCTCCCTGCCCTCCTCTTCCTCCCCAGATTCTCTCCACCCTCTGCCTGTGGCGTCCCTGTATTAGAGTATACATAAGGAGGAAGTTCACCTGAGCTCAGTGACCGTGACGCTGCCCTCCCATCATCTGCCTGGCACCGTGGCCAGAGGCCTCCCTGGAGGGTCCTCTCAGCTTGGAGGCCGGCAGAGCAAGGCAGCGTGGCCAACCTTGACCCATAACCTGCAGGTCTCTCTGCCTCGCTGGGCTGGCCCCTCTCCTGAGCACATCTCAGCTCCGTGGCCGCACCCCTCTGTGATTCACAGGTCCGCTCTGTGCTGTCGCTCAGGGCCCCATCCTCTGCCGGCCCCTCCCTCCAGCCACTGCTGTCTCAGGCCATGGCTCTGGCCACGGCATCCCTCCACACTGGCCTCCCTATGGCTGAACTTCCTCCTCCTGGCTGCCCTCCAGGCTGTGGCCACAGGGACCTCTGAACAGCGCCCCGCTCCCTCTCACCGCTGCACGAGAAGCTCTGGGGACCAGCACTTCCCTTCAGAACTCTGAGCACTTTAGGCAAAACTTCCAGCTTAAAACCAGCCGGTCCATGGTCAGGCGCAGTGGCTCACATCTGTAATCCCAGCACTTTGGGAGGCAGAGAGGGGCAGATGATGGAGTCAGGAGATCGAGACTATTCTGACCAACATGGTGAAACCCCGCCTTTACTAAAAACACAAAAATTAGCTGGGCATGGTGGTGCATGCCTGTAATCCCAGCTACTTGGCAGGCTGGGGCAGGAGAATCGCTTGAACCCGGGAACCGGAGCTTGCAGTGAGCCGAACTTGAGCCACTCACTCTAGCCTGGTGATAGAGCGAGCCTCCATTTCAAAAACAAACAAACAAAAAAACCCGGCCGGTCCTCGAGGCCCCCAGCACCAGCTCCAGGTTATGTTCTGGATGAGCCCATGTGAAGCCTGCCGGGGCCTCTCTGGAAACTGGAGCCGGTGCACAGCCTGATCCGTGCCCGGCAGGCTTTGGTGGATGTGAGGCCGTGATAAAGAATAAGGATACAGGTGTGATCCTCGCTTGCTCACAGAGAGAAAGCCAAGTTTATCCTGAATTCACAAATCAGAGATTGAGGCTCAGAGAGGTGAAGCAAGCTATCCGAGGTCACACAGCACGTGAGCAGGCCTGGGTGCTGAGCCCAGCCCTCTGACTCCCCTCACCATGGCACAAGCTCCCCTCACCACGCCCCTGTGTGACTCAGTGGGCCAGTGGTGAAGCAGGCCCATGGACCAGGGCAAGTCCATCTGACACATCCCCCACTGGTCCCTGGAGCCTCGAGCACTGGCCTGTGGCCAGTGCACCCAGAATGTTTTTTATGAATGAGTGAACAAAAGAATCTGAGCCGTGCTCTTGCTGCCCCCCACGCAGAGTAGGAAGAAGCCATCTGCTGCTGCTTTTTGTTGTTGCTGCTACTCTAAAAATCAAAAGCACAAACCTAAAGTCACAGCACTGTCACATCAGGGCGGACAGACACCCCGGTCCTGATGCAGCATTGAAATGGAGTGGAGTTCCTCCAGGGCAGCGTCCTGGAGTCGGACAGATCAGAGCCACATCTCCACTCGGCCGCTAAGGGCTGTGAGACCCGACACGCCGTGCCCCCTCCACACCTAGGTGTCCCCACCACTAAGCCCAGATGCAAAGAGGACCTACCTTGCTGTGTGCTGAGAGGACTCAGGAGGAGGGACGCTGCCAGGGTGGGCACAGGTGGAATCCCGGCCCACCGTCCTCCTCCGCCCTACAACCCTGGCTGAGGTCCACACCCTCCTGGGGACCAGCTCTGAAGCCCTTCTCAGCGCTAAGCTCGATGGACGCCTGGCCTTGAAGGCAGCCGAATGGCTTACACATTAGGAGGTGTTCACATGGCCAAAGGGCAGAGGGGGCCCAGGAGCTCCAGGGCAGGTGGCTCACTGGGCTCCCCCGTGACTCAGCAGAACTCAGGCTGCAGGCTCGGTGGGAGCTGCCCTCGTCTGCACCCCATGCGGGGAAGCCCAGCTGCTGGCTGATGAATATTTTATCAGGGCTCACAGACAGTCCCCTGGAAGATGCCTGCAGCCTCCAAGCCCACAGAGCACCCCTTCCTGCCCAGAGAGAAGGAAATGGCCGGGGCCAAGGTGCAGGGTGAGGTCAGAGCCCACGCAGCTCATTCCAGCCCCGATGACTTCAGGTCAGCTCAGCACACGCCCCTGAGCCCCACCCACACTGATCCACCCTGTGCTAGGTGCTGAGCCCAGACTGCTAGGCCCTTTGGACAGCTCCCCTCCTCCTCTTCACCCGCCTAGAACACCAGTCTTCTGCCCATTGGCCTAGTCAATCCCCCCAGCCATCCTGCTGGCCCAGGGCCATTGCCACCTCCTTTAGGAAGCATTCCTGATCCCCCCTTTCTGCTGTGTGACTGTTCTCTCTCTTTCTTTCTTTCCTTCTTTCTCTCTTTCTTTTTCTTCTTTTTATTTTTAAAGATGGGGTTTCACCATGATGGCCAGGCTGGTCTTGAACTCCTGACCTCAGGTGATCCACCCACCTCGGCCTCCCAAAATGCTAGGATTACAGGCGTGAGCCATAGTGCCCGGCCTCTTTCTTTCTCTTTCTTTCTTTTTCTTTCTGTCTTTCTCTTTCTTTCCCCCTCCCCTCCCCTCTCCTCTCCTTCATACCTCCTTCAGGAAGCTTTCCTGGATCCCCCTTTCTGCTGTATGACTGTGTCTGTCCTTCCTTCCTTCCCTCTTTCTTTTTCTTCTCTCTCTTTCTCTCTTTCTTTCCCGCCCTCCCTCCTTATTTCCTTTCTTCTTCTTCTTCTTCTTTTTTTTTTTTTTGAGACAGGGTCTCAGTTTGTTGTCTAGGCTGCAAAGCAGTGGCGCAGTCACAGCTCACTGTAGCCTTGACTTCCCGGGTTCAGGTGATCCTCCCACCTCATCCTCCCAAGTAGCTAAGACCACAAGTGCGTGCCACCATGCCCAGCTAATGTTTTCTACTTTTAGTAGAGACTGGGTCTCGCTATGTTGCCCAGGCTGGGCTTAAACTCCTGGGCTCAAGTGATCTGCCCGCCTTAGCCTCCCAAAGTGCTGCGATGACAGGCGTGAGCCACCGCGCCCGGCCGCCATGACACTTTGCCAGACACTTCCCATCCCACCTCCTTGCTTACTCCTCCCAGAACCCCTGGGATGCAGTTGCTTCTTGCTCCTCCCATTTGATAGTGGAGCAGGAAACTGAGATGCAGAGAGGGTGAGAGCCCTGCTTGGGGTCACACAGCTTTTTCCATCATCGTGCACGTGGAGGCCTCACTGAAAGCCGGCTCCCCACTGAAAATCCATGCGAGAGATACTGTGCAGCTGCTAAAAACTCATCATGACGACTCATAGCTCCTGGGCTGCTTACGGACAGGGAAGACGCTCATAATATTACATTACACGAAAAAAACAGGATAGAGCCGGGCGTGGTGACTCATGCCTGTAATCTCAGCACTTTGGGAGGCCGAGGCGGGCGGATCACCTGAGGTCAGGAGTTCAAGACTAGCCTGGCCAACATGGTGAAACCCTGTTTTTAATTAAAAAAAAAAAAAAAAAAAAAAAAAAAGAATAAAGCAGGATAGGCCTACGAAGTGGCTCACGCCTGTAATCCCAGCACTTTGGGAGGCCAAGGCAGGAGGGTGGTTTGAGCCTAGGAGTTCAAAACCAGCCTGGGCAACATGGCAAAACCCCATTTTTTTTTTTTCTTTGAGATGGAGTCTTGCTCTGTCGCCCAGGCTGGAGTGCAGTGGCACGATCTAGGCTCGCTGCAAAATCTGCCTCCAAGATTCAAGTGATTCTCCTGCCTCAGCCTTACGAGTAGCTGGGATAACAGGCGCACATCATCATGTCCCACTAATTTTTGCAGTTTTTAATAGAGACGGGGTTTCACCAAGTTGGCCAGGCTGGTCTCAAACTCTTGACCTCAGGCGATCTGCCTGCCTTGGCCTCCCAAAATGCTGGGATTACAGGCATGAGCCACCGCGCCTGGCTGCAAAACCCCATTTCTGCTAAAAAAAAAAAAAAACCCAAAAACCAAAAAACAAATAAAAAAATTTGCAGGCTATGGTGGTGCGTGCCCCTGGTCCCAGCTACCAAGAAGCAGTGATGGTGTCAATGCACTCCAGCCTGGGCAAAAGAGCAAGACACTGTCTTAGAAAAAAAAGAAAAAAAGGAAGACAGAAAAGGAAAAAGGAAAAAGCAGGATACAGAACTGGAGAACTGTCGGGGTGGTGCTGCAATGACACTATGCAGCAGGACTTCTGCCACAGAACAAATCGACTGAAATGAATGTATGGAGGGGGCGAGGCTGCAGGCAGAATCAGAGCCCGCTCTCCACACTCTGTCCAACATGGCGATGTCGGTTCCATATTTAAAATTTCCCTTAGAAATAGGGTTTGTCCATCCTAAGGCTTTCTGAGCAGCTGCTGTTGGTCCTCTTTGTTGAGCATTTTTCTCCTCTCTTAGCCTCAGGTTTGGCCTGTGGAAGGCATGAAGCGGAATGTGGGCCCATCCTCTCCTGGGCATAGGTAGATCTCCCGGCCCCTCCAACACAGCAAGGCCAAAGCCATACTCAGGGTCATCTCCCTGTCTTCCCTTTCCACATGGGGTCTGTTCACCAGGGACCATCACCACCACCTACCCAAGTCCTAAACTAACAGTCATAGGGGCTTAGAGGGTAGTGAGTTCCCCATTACCGAGAATAATCAAGCAGGGAGCCCTGTGTCTATCTACCAAGAAGTGGCCACAACAGATGGCTTTCTGTTCATCTAAATCAGACCCAAATGCCTTACCAGCGGGTGACCTTGGACAAGATACTGCTATCCTTGTGTCCCTCCTTTCTCGTCTGGACAGTGGGATCATAATAGGACAGTGACTCCAGAGGGCCTTTAGAGGGTTAAATGAGGGCAAATAGGTAAACTTTTTTTTTTTTTTGAGACAGAATCTCACTCTGTTGCCTAGGCTGGAGTGCTGTGGCACAGTCTCAGCTCACTGCAAACTCCGCCTCCTCTTGGGTTCAAGAGATTCTCCTGCCTCAGCCTCCCAAGTAGCTGGAATTAGAGGCGCCTGCCTCCATGCCTATTTTTTTTTTTTTGTATTTTTAGTAGAGACGGGGTTTCACCACATTGGTCAGGCTGGTCTCGAACTCCTGACCTCGTGATCTGCCTGCCTCGGCCTCCCACAGTGTTAGGATTACAGGCGTGAGCCATCGCGCCTGGACATCTTGACATTTTTTAAACAGGAACCTGGCCCTGCGCTATCCCCACTTGCCCCAGCCTATGGGTATGCGTGCAACACAACAGCAAACTCCATCTCTGTCCCTACTCCTCTGGGGCAGGGGACAGAAGGGCACAGGCATCAGTTGAGGGCTTCCTTGTACCAGGCCCAGAATGAGCACTGTATTCATTCACCTCACTGCCTGTGCCCTTAGGGCCACCCCAACCTTAACATTAATAGTAACACCACGGCTGATGCCAAGGCAGGCTTATTACAGGATCACGACGCTACAAGACCACAGCACCAGAAGACTATGCATCTCCCAGCACTTTGAGAGGCCAAGGCAGGTGGATCATGAGGTCAGGAGTTCAAGACCAGCCTGGCCGATGTGGTGAAACCGTCTCTACTGAAAATACAAAAATTAGCCGGACGTGGTGGTACGCACCTGTAGTCCCAGCTGCTCAGGAGGCTGAGAAAGGAGAATCTCTTGAACCCGGGAGGCGGAAGTTGCACTGAGCTGAGATGGTGGAGATGATGCCACTGCACTCCAGCCTAGGCAACAGAGCTAGACTCCGTCTCAAAAAAACCCCATAAAAAATAATATGCACCACAGGATGATGTCACTAGAAGAGCATGCCACTATAGCAAGACCACCTGGCTACAGAACGCCATCTCTACTTTACACGGCTCAGGGGACCCTCCTAACTGGGACTGTTCTAAGCACCTGACATGAAGTCCCTTAACTCTCAGAGCAAGCTCCAGCCTCAGTGCTCCAGTAATCACTATTTTATCGATGAAGAAATGGAGGCAGACAGTGGGTAAGTAACTTGCCAAGACCTCCTGAGAGGTGGGGCAGGATTCCAACCCAGGCAGCTGGCTCCAGAACCCACCCCGTCGGTCACCTAAGCTGATTATTCCAACACGCACCGCACCTTGCAAGGAGAGAACGGAAACTCAGAGAGCGGAGGCCGTTTTCCCACAGCAGGTGGCCCTGACTCTGGCAGCCCCAACCTTTCCCTTCTCTCTGGCTCCCGAAGGCTCCTGTTGCCGGGACACCAGAAGCTCTCGATGCGATGCTGTGTGAATGCAGAGAGTCTGAGGGTCTGCAGCCAGGCCACTGGGTAGTAGCAGCACCAGGGCTGCGCTCTGAGACGGAGGCTGGCTTGTTGGCCTGCGTGCGTGCCTGCCTGCCTGCCTGCCTGCCTTCCTCCCTCCCTCCCTCCCTCCCTCTTTCCTCTTTCTTTTCTTTTCCTTTCTTCCCTCCCTCCCTCTCTCCCCTTCTCTTTCTTTCTTTTCTTTCCTCTTTGTTTTTTTGAGACAGAGTTTCACTTTTGTTGCTCAGGCTGGAGTGCAATGACGTGATCTTGGCTCACTACAACCTCTATCTCCCGGGTTCAAGAGATTCTCCTTCCTCAGCCTCCCAAGCAGCTGGGATTACAGGCATGTGCCACCATGCCCACCTAATTTCATATTTTTATAGAGATGGGGTTTTTCCATGTTGGTCAGGCTGGTCTCAAACTCCCTACCTCAGGTGATCCGCCCGCCTCAGCCTCCCAAAGTGTTGGGATTACAGGTGTGACCCACCTCGCCTGGCCGAGAGTGAGGGTTTCTGGGGTCACCAAGAAATATGCTCACCAGACTTCCAAGCCCCTATGCCACTAGGGGGTCCCCAAGAAGATTCAATTTTAAGACACAAGAAAAAAGAGAGATGTGGTTAAAGAAAAAAAAAAATAAGGGCTGTCTTGTCACCAAGAAGCCACCTCTTTGTTCAGCTAAACCATGTCTTCATAATGGCCCACCATTCTGATTCACATTTCTTGCCTCTAATCCAAGAGATGGCTGGGCCTATTCAGCGCTGGCCCCCTGTGGCTCCTCCTGGGGTTAAGGATAAGAGTCTTGAAGCAGGACACCCTGACCCTGCCGTCTGCGCCTGTGGGTGACCCACACTGCCGTCTGACCTGGATAGCACCACATTCACACGGCACCAATATCCTGCCCATTTTTGTGTGGGTCTTTCCGTCTTGAGGAGCCCTCTTTGCCATCTGCTGGGCCTGGAGAAGGTCTTCATGAATGAGTGAATGAGTAAGTGAATGAGTCTTCTGCTCTATGGGAGTCTCATGAGAGCTCTGATCTTCTCACAGATGTCCCAGAAGATGGTTTTGTTCATGTCCACAAACGTCCACAACTAGGGGCACCCAGAGAGGGCCTGGCATTCCTCCTTCCTTCTCGCCACCCGCCCCTCCTGGTGTCTGTGACCCTGGCTTGTTGGGTGTGAGAAGGAAAACTGGCACCACCCCACACTGCCCGCCTCTGCCAGGCGGTTCTGCGTTACCGTCCCCAGGCCTTTTAAGCCATCCATTACTAACAAAAAACCCCATCAGCTCACAAATGTTTCTGTACAGGCTGCTTTCCCTGCTGACGAGGAATTAAGTCCACACCAGTGTCCCCATCACTGCCCAGTTAAAACAGTCAAGGCACAGACGTGCCAGCCATTCCCATGGCTGATCTGCTCACACCATGGTGTGCTTGCGACGTGGGGCACCGCACTTCTCTGGACCTCCCTGACTGCCTCTGTGGGTGGGTGGATGGATGGATGGGGGTAATATGACAATTCCCAGTTTTCAGCCGAGTAACCCAAGGACCAGAGAAGCAAAGTGACTGGTCCAGGGCCACACAGCCAGCCAACGATGGCCTGCCTGACTTCACAGCAATCCCCACCCCACAGTTTAAACAAAGGGCTCAGAATCCCAGACTGTGTGGCAGGAAAATCCCCTGGGCAGGCCATACCTCCTCTGACTGCTGGGGACTGGGCCCCAAGAGGGGGCGGCTGGCCCAGGGACACAGCAAAGCTGTAGACCCCAGGCTGGGCACTTCTTGGTCCTCTTCGCTGCCCACCAGCTGGAGGGAGGTAGATGACTTTGTCCCCTTCATCCAACGTTCCCACCCAGCGGTGCTCACACCTGAATGCACATCAGAATGAGGATGAGGGATTTACAAGATGCAGGTGCCTGGTGCCCCCTCAGCAGCTCAGGATGGGGCCAAAGAATTGGCATTTTATCAAGCACTGTCATCAAGAGGATGACCTGGCAGTCCAGGACCTCACTTGGAGAGCCCCAGCTTACCCCCAGGATTCTCCAGGCTGCGCCTAGTGCAGGGGCCACAGGGAGGCGTCCTCCCGCCTCCAGATCAGTCCAGGGAATGGGACTCACCTCACCACCCTCCAAGAGCACCACTAATCACCTGCAGGGAGGCCACCTGTCCACAGATGTCACTCCCACCCGTGCCACTGGTAGGGAAGTGGAGGCCACTTGGAGGAAGTGACCCATGTGCTGGGACCACATCCTGTGATCTTTGGACCTGCGACCCTCCCCCAGCCTTCTACCTTGGCTCTAGTGAAAAAAAATCTTAGAAAGCGCCAGGCTCTGCTCAGGAGAACAGGGTCCAGAAATCCATCTGATTGGGTCAGAGGTGCAGGCCTGTGCAGGCCTGTGGCCAGACAGACCTGCCCAGTGTCAAGGGACGGCGAGGGTGTCTCCCCAGGGTCTGACCTTACAGACCCCTAAGCCTCCAGCCCTGGAACCTCTGCCCTGGGGTTTGCCTATTGCCTCCACCTGCCCCCACCCACTCTGCAGGGCCAGCTACCAGCCAGGAAGTGGCTGGAGGCCCAGGCCAGAGGCCAGAGGCCAGAGGAGTGGGGGCCACAGGCTGAGCCAGGACAGGGCTCTGAAAGGAAGCGTCCCCCACCCTCGACCATCTTTGTTTGCTAAGCGGGGCAATGTCGAGGGAGGGGAGAGCTCTCCTGGGGAGAGAGCGGTGTTGGGGAAGAAGATGAGGACACAGGGCGGAAGGACTGAGACCCCCATAGAGACGCGGACAAACTCAGAGATAGCGAGAAGGGGGCGGGGCGGGGGGCGCGCGCGAGAGGCTGGGAGAGAAGAGTTCGGGAGGTCCCGGGAGCTGGGGGTGGGAGAGGCTGGACCCCCATCCACCGGGCCGCCCCTGCCCCGCAGATCCCTCCGACCCCTACCCCACCCCAGGGCCCCGCAGTCGGCTCCGCGCGCGCGCGCACACACACACGCGCACACACACATGCGCGCACCGCGCCGCCGGCACCGCCCCGGGGCCCCCCTTCCGCAGGGGCGCGGGTGCTGCCCCCCAACCCCAGCCACCCGGTCCCCTCTCCGGCCAGGCCTCCCGTCGCCGCTGCTCACCTCTGTCCCCGCGCCGCCGCTGCCGCTGCCGCCGCGCAGAGCCAGAGCCGGAGCCGGAGCCCGAGCCCAAGCCCGAGCCCAGGGCCGGGGGAGGGGGCCGCGGAGGCCCCGCCCCGCCCCGCCGCGCCCCGCCCCTCGGGCCCGCGCGGGGGCGCCCGCAGCAGCCGCAGCCCTCTGGGACTCGGGGCGCTGCGAGAGAGACTCGCCCAAGTGCGGCGAGCGGGGCCGCGGGCACGCCCACCCGAGCCCACCCGAGCACACCCGAGCTGGGGGCTGGCGCTTCGGCCCCCTCCCGGCCCCCGCCCCTGAGCACTGCGCAGGCCGTGGGCGATGCCCGCCGGGGCAGGGGCGTCCCGGGTCACCCGCGACGCCCTCACCCCACCCCTTGGCGGGCCGCAAACGTCCAGTGAGCGCCCCCTCCCCAAACCTCGACCTGAGCTGGGCGCCAGAAGCCGGGAGGACAAATCAGACTGTCAGACTCAGTCCCCGTCCTGGGGATCGGGGTCCAGCCGCGGGCGGAGCCGGGAGGGAGGGGCAGGCGAAGGGACTCGCCACCAAAAACAGCCCAGGGCGGCGGTTCTCAAAGCGTGGCCTCGGCCAGTGCAGAGTTCCTGGACTCACCCCGGACCTACGGAAGCAAAACTCGAAGTTGGGCCCAATCTTTCAATAAGCCCTCTGGGTTTTTCCAAAGTTCTGTGAAGTTTGAGAACTGCTCTAATGGAGACATCCGATACCCCACATCCTGCACTCCACAACCCACATCCCACACCCCAGTGTCTCGAAAAGAGTGTCTTTTCACTCTTCGCTTAGCCTCACCCTGTTTAAGTACCTCTCCGTTCATATGTGGCTGTGGTGGGGGGCGGTGGGCCGGGGGCAGGGGCAGTAGTGTATGTACCAGGAATCCCTGGCAGGATTGACAGTCAGTGCCGGGTGGAAGCCAAGAGGTCCTGTACCAGGGCCAGGCTGTGGGCATTCCGGTGGTGATGGTTATGGTTATTGTCTATGGGTGTAGTGATTGTTTTAATGTTTTCGGACGCAATTGTAGGCTGGGGCGGTGGCTCACAACTGTAATCCCAGTGCTTGGGGAGGCTGAGGCGGGTAGATCACAAGGTCAGGAGTTTGAGACCAACATGGTGAAACCCGGTCTCTACGAAAAATACAAAAATTAGCCAGGCGTGGTGGCACACACCTGTAATCCCAGCTACTCAAGTAGGCCAAGGCTGGAGAATCGCTTGAACCCAGGATGTGAAGGTTGCAGTGAGCCGAGATTGTGCCACTGAACCCCAGCCTGGGAGACAGAACGAGACTCCATCTCAAAATAAAAAATAAAAAAAGCAATTATGCAAATATTTGTGTCCATCTTCAGCTGTAAAGCCTGTTTGTCCCTTCCATCATCGTGCTTGTTTGAAGCTCAGCCACTCAACCCCCAGAAACAGTGTTGACATGAGACAGGTCAGATGGCCAGCTTTCCTGGTGACCAGATTCCAGGACAGCAGGTGGCCAGCCGGGCCCCAGGTGCTCATGGAGTCCCTGGCCCTGGGAGTGAGTAGCTCTGCCTGGATGGCAGGATGGGGTGTCCCAGAGGGAGGAGAGGGCACCTGGACAGAGGGGTCTAAAGTGTCTGGGTGGTGTCCAGATGGACAGTGCCTGGATCAGGAACTGGGGAAGGGCTGGAAACAGGGCCCCAGAGATGCCAGAAGGAGGTGGAGGTCTTCTGAGCCCTGTGCTGTCAAGAGAGATGTCCTGGCCTTGGAGGGACTTTGAGGTGGTCTAATCCAACCTCTTGCTGTGTGACCACTAGGACCCCCTTCCTCCCTTCCTCCCTCTTCTAATTAAACTTTTTTTTTTTTTTTTTTGAGATGGGGTCTTGCTCTGTTGCCCAGGCTGGAGTGCAGTGGTGAAATCTTGGCTCATTGCAACCTCCGCCTCTCAGGTTCAAGCCATTCTCCTGCCTCAGCCTCCCGAGTAGCTGAGGCTACAGGTGCCTGCCAGCATGCCTAACTAATTTTTGTATTTTTAATAGAGACGGGATTTCACTATGTTGGCCAGGCTGGTCTGGAACTCCTTACCTCAGGTGATCTGCCTGCCTCAGCCTCCCAAAGTGTGGGGAGTACAGGTGTGAGCCACCATGCCCAGCCTGAACTTTCTTAAGATAATTGTAGATTCACAGGCAGTTATAAGAAATAATACAGGACTGGCGCAGTGGCTCACGCCTGTAATCCCTGCACTCTGGGAGGCCAAGGCGGGGGGATCACCTGAGGAGTTTGAGACCAGCCTAGTCCAACATGGTGAAACTTTGTCTCTACTAAACATACAAAAATTTGCCAGGCATGGTGGCGGGCGCCTGCAATTCCAGCTACTTGGGAGGCTGAGGCAAGAGAATCGCTTGAACCCAGGAGGCGGAGGTTGCAGTGAGCCGAGATTACGCCACTGCACTCTAGCCTGGGCAACAGAGCAAGACTCCAGAAAGAAAGAGAGAAAAAGAGAGAGAGAGAGAGGGAGGGAGGGAAAGAAAAGAAGGGAAAGGAAAGAAGAAAGGAAAGACAGATGTTTTGGATCCAGTTTTCTCCACAGGTAAAATCTTGCAAAATTATACTACAACATCACAACCAGGATATTGACATAGATGCCATCAAGATACAGAAGAGTCCATCAGCAAAGGTCGCCTCCTGTGGACTTTGTCTGTGCTCATCTCCCTCCCTCCTCCCTCCTGGCAAGCACTTATCTGTTCTCCATTTGTATAATTTTATCATTTCCAGAATGTTGTATAAATGCAATCATACAGTATGTTACCTTTTGAGATTGCCTTTTTCACTCAGCATAATTCCCTGAAGATTCTTCCAAGTTGCTTTGAGTTTCAGAAGTTTGTTCCTTGTTATTGTGGAGTAGTAGCTGTTCCATGATATGGGTGCATCAGAATTTGTTTAGTCATTCACTTGTTGAAGGCTATCTGGGTCGATTCCCAGTTTGGGGCTATTACCAGTAAAGCTGCCATAAACATTTGTGTACAGGTTTTTGTGTGAACATAAGTTTTCATTTGTCTGGGAAAAGTGCCCAGGAGTGTAATTGCTGGGTCGTATGGGAGTTGCATGTTTAGATTTTTAAGAAACTGCCAAACTGTTTTCCAGAGTGACTGTACGCCTTTCCAGCAGCAAAGCTTGAGAGACGCCGTTCCTCTGAGTCCTTACCAGCGTTTTCTCTTGCCTCGTGTTTGATTTTTGCCATGCTGATAGGTGTGTAGTGAGATCTCATGGTTTTAATTTGCCTTCCTCTAATGGCTACTGATGTTGAAGGTTCAGAACGATCTTACGAGCTTATTTACCATCTGTAAATCCTATCAGTGGTAGGTTTGTTTATATCTTCTGCCCATTTTCTAATTGGATTTATTTTTTAAAAAATGTTCATTAAAAAATTTTTTTAACTCTGTGAGCAGTCGACACAGAAAAAGTTGATTTTTAAGAGTTCTTCTGTAATCCTAGCACTCTGGGAGGCCGAGGCCTGGGGATTGCTTGAGCCTAGGAGTTTGAGACCAGCCTGGGCAACAAGGAGAAACTGTCTTTACTGAAAATACCAAAAATTAAGCTGGGCACCATAGCTCACACCTGTAATCCCAGCACTTTGGGAGGCCAAAGCAGGTGGATCCGCTGAGGTCAGGAGTTCAAGACCAGCCTGGCCAACATGGTGAAGCTCTGTCTCTACTAAAAACACAAAAATTCCCTGGCGTGGTGGTGGGCGCTTGTAGTCCCAGCTACCAGGGAGGCTGTGGTGGGGGGATCGCTTGAACCCGAGAGATGGAGGTTGCAGTGAGCTCAGATCGCGCCACTGCTCGCCATCCTGGGTGACAGAGCAAGATTGTCTCAAAGAAAGAAAAATACAAAAAATTAGCTGGGTGTGGTGGTGCACGCCTAGAGTCCCAGCTACTCTGGAGGCTGAAGTGGAAGAATCACCTGAGCTCGGGAAGTCGAGGTTCTGGGAGCTGAGATCATGCCACTGTACTCCAGCTTGGGTGATAGGAGTGAGACCCTGTCTCCAAAAAAAAAGGAGATTTGGTTTGCAAATACTTTGTTAGTCTGTAGCTTGTCTTTTCATCCTCTTTTGTTTTGAGACGGAGTCTCGCTCTGTCGCCAGGCTGGAGTACAGTGGCGCAATCTTGGCTCACTGTAACCTTCGTCTTCCGGATTCAAGCGATTCTCCTGCCTCAGTGTCCCAGGTAGCTGGGACTATAGGTGTGTGCCATCACACCCAGCTTATTTATTTATTTTTTCTGTATTTTTAGTAGAGACGGGGTTTCACCATGTAGACCAGAAAGGTCTCAATCTCTTGACCTCGTGATCCACCCACCTCGGCCTCCCAAAATGCTGGGATCACAGGTGTGAGCCACCTTGCCCGACAATCTTTCTATCCTCTTAATGGTTTATTTGCAAAGCATACGTTTTTAATATTGATGGACTCCAGTGTGTGAATTTTTCCTTCTGTGGAACAATCCTGTCTCTCATTTCCTGCCAGAACACGAGACTGCCCCGGTGGGGGATGGAGCCCCATCTGAGAGGACTTGGCAGCTCAGACTGTAGCCCAGACACATCGCCCATGCCCCTGGCATTTCACAGCCATCCCCACTTGGCCATGTGGGTATCGTCTGCTGACCTCTGACCTCTGCAGGGAACGAAAGGAACCTAGATCCTCAGGGGCCTGGCCTCCCGGGAGTCTGGTTCTCGAAGGGCAGGGGAAGGGAATCGGGGGGTCTGCACACCTGCCTTGAGGGCGTGGTCCCAGTAAACCGTTGCCCTTGAGGCAGGAAGTGAGACCAAGGCATGCCAGGCGTTCCCAGCATTCCTGGGGTTTGAATATCCAGTCCCCTGGTACCTTCTGTGACCTCCCAAGGAGAGATTTGGGGTTGCTTATAGTAAGGTGTGAAGAGACCCCTCCTTCCTGACTTGGGGTGTAAGGTCCCTCAGAATAACACCAGCTGTAGCCATAGGGTAACACTGATGGCTACCACACACTTGCTGTGTGCCAGGGGCGTGGCAGTGCTCCATAAGCATTGCCCCATTTAACTCCTGCAAGAACCTATGAAGTGGGTGATCGCCTCATCCTCATTTAAGAACTCAGACATCTGGGAGCACAGAGAAGTGAAGTAATTTGCTCGAGGCCACACAGCTCATAGGTGGTGGAGCTAAGATTGGAGCCTCCATGGCAGGGCTGCAGAGGTGGAGGGGCAAGCCGGGGTGAACACACGGTTTATCGTCCAAATGCAGACGCTGCGAGGGAGCGGGAGCAGGACGGCAGGAGTCCGGGCGCCCTGGGCGGACACGCATGGGTTTGCATGTTTCAGGGATTCATGTCAAGGAATCGTGTTTTTTGTTTTTTTTGTTTTTTTTTTTTGAGACAGTTTCACTCTTGTTGCCCAGACTGAAGTGCAGGGCACAATCTCGGCTCACTGCAACCTCTGCCTCCTGGGTTCAAGCGATTCTCCTGCCTCAGCCTCCCGAGTAGCTGGGATTACAGGCGACTGCCACCATGCCTGGCTAATTTTTTATATCTTTAGTATAGATGGGGTTTCACTATGTTGGCGAGGCTGGTCTTGAACTCCTGACCTCAGGTGATCCGCCCACCTCGGCCTCCCAAAGTGCTGGGATTACAGGCATAAGCCACCGCGCGCAGCCTCACCTTGTTCTTAATTTGAAGATCAATTCATAATTTTTTCTTGTATTTTTTCAGAAAGTACTGGTAGTCCCTAAGATGCCGATTTTCGCAAGTGTGAATGTTTTTAAAGGAAGCTCACAGATTGCGTGTGTCCAGGGTCTTCCTAGGCATGATCTGTGGACTATTGTGAAAGCTGTGAGAATCAAAGTGGCGTCACTTGTGTTAAAAAATCACCCTGGCTGGGCGCGGTGGCTCACACCTGTAATCCCAGCACTTTGGGAGGCTGAGGCAGGTGGATCATGAGGTCAGGAGTTCGAGACCACCCTGACCAACATGGTGAAACCCCCTCTCTACTAAAAAAAAAGTACAAAACTTAGCTGGGTGTGGTGGCGGGTGCCTTTAATCCTAACTACTCGGGAGGCTGAGGCAGGAGAATCACTTGAACCTGGGAGGTGGAGGTTGCAGTTACCCGAGATCACGCCACTGCACTCCAGACTGGGCGACAGAGCGAGACTCCATCTCCAAAAAAAAAAACCAAAACCACCCTGACAGATATTGCCGGGAAGGGGCATACAGGAAGGGTTCTCATGCGCAAATGCCTGGTAACAAGAACTGTCGCAAAGGACTCTGTGAAAACTTGACCCTTGCACAAAGGTCCTCAGAACCTTATGCCAAAAATAATTCTGAGGGGACATCTGCCCGGCAATTGCCTGTCCAGCCTGGGACTGGCCCCACCCTTGTTATTCATCCTTGCAGCCAAGGATAATTATCTCAACAATTATGTCATCCTTCTCATTTTTCCTTTAAAAACCTTTGTTTCAGGAACGCTTATACACTTGATGGGAGCATAAATTAGTTCAGCCATGGTGGAAAGCAGTGTGGCAATTCCTCAAAGAGCCAATTCAATCCAGCAATCCCTTTGGGTACATCCTGGATATATCCAAATGCATATAAATCGTTCTACTGTAAAAACACATGCAATGTTCATTGCAGCACTATTCACATAGCAAAGATGCAGAATAACCTAAGTGCCCATCCATGAGAGACAGGATAAAGAAAATGTGGTATGTATACACTATGGAATACTATGCAGCCACGAAAAAGAACATGTTCCTTTGCAGGGACATGGTTGGAGCTGGAGGCCATCATCCTTAGCAAACGAATGTAGGAACAGAAAACCAAATACCGCATATTCTCACTTATAAGTAGGAGCTAAATGATGAGAACACATGGACGCACAGAGGGGAGCAACACACACGAGGCTTGTTGGAGGGTGGAGGGTGGGAGGAGGGAGAGAAGCAGAAAGGGTAACTGTTGAGTATTAGGCTTCCTACTTGAGTGACAAAATAATCTGTACAACAAACCCTCATGACACGAATTTACCTGTATAACAAACCTGCACATGTACCCTTGAACCTAAAATAAAAGTTTGACCAAATAAAAAATAAAAATCTTTGGTTTCCTGGCCTGGCCTGGTGGCTCCTGCTTGTAGTCCCAGTGCTTTGGGAGGTTGAAGCAAGAGGATCGCTTGAGGGCCAGTGTTCAAGATCAGAATGGGAAGCAAGCAAAATTCCATCTCTACAAGACAGTTAAAGGTGGCCGGGCGTGGTGGCTCACACCTGTAATCCCAGCACTTTGGGAGGCTGAGGCAGGCAGATCCAGAGATCGGACGTTTGAGACCAGCCTGGCCAACGTGATGAAACCCAATCTCTACTAAAAATACAAAAGTATTAGCTGAGCATGGTGGCGCACGCCTGTAATCCCAGCCACTCAGGAGGCTGAGGCAGGAGAATCGCTTGAACCTGGGAGGTGGAGGTTGCAGTGAGCCGAGATTGTGCCATTGCATTCCAGCCTGGGCAACAGAGCGAGACTCGGTCTCAAAAAAAAAAAAAAAAAAAAACAGTGAGTGAGTAGACAAATACATGACCCCACAATGCGTAGTGCTGGTCACGTCGTCTGCAGCACCCCCTGCTCCCTAGATCCAGTCATTGCCCACTCTGTGCTCCCAAGGGTGACCTTGGTAGACTGACTCTCCCACCTGATTGCGTTTGACCAATGGAGGCAGTGGCTGGAGATCAGCGGGAGAGAATGAGGCATTTCTCCTCTCCCTGTCCGCTGACCCTCACAGCCCCCGTAGGTTGCACGCTGACCACAGCTCGTGCCCGGACGCTCTTCCAGGCTTTAGCTCCCACTGGCTTCCTGGGGAAACACCATTTCCTCCCTCACTTCTGCAGCCCCAGGGCTGAGGGCAGCTTCCCTCTTCTGCTGGCCTCTGGCTCTCCCTCACCTGCCCACGCCTCTGTGAACATGAACCACCAGGTCAGCTCTGCCTTCTGCTGGGACCCTGATTGCAATGGTGCAACAGGCAGAATTTTTTTTTTTTTTTTGAGATGAAGTCTCACTCTATCGCCCAGGTTGGAGCGCAGTGGCTTTATCTTGGCTCACTGCAACCTCTACCACCTGGGTTCAAGTGATTCTCCTGCCTCAGCCTCTTGGGTAGCTGAGATCACAGGTGCCTGCCACTGTGCCTGGGTAATTTTTGTATTTTTAGTAGAGACGGGGTTTCACCATCTTGGCCAGGCTGGTCTTGAACTCCTGACCTCGTGTTCCACCTGCCGTGGCCTCCCAAAGTGCTGGGGTTACAGATGTGAGCCACTGCACCCAGCCAACAGATAGATATTATTGTTGCCACTCTACAGAATTGGAAACTGAGGCTCAGAGAGGTTATACATCATGCCCAGGGCCATACAGTGAGTCCCAACAGATCCAGGGTTGAGCCCACGCTCCCTGGCTTGAAGCACATGATGCTGGCTTTTGGAGGGTTTTGAGCGCCTCTCCTCTGAGGGGCCCAGGACTGGGGTCAACATGTAGGCGCCTCAGGTGACCCAGAAGGCAGCTGAGGCCTGGAACCCCTAGAAGGCACGTGGGTGCCTGTCATAGCTCTGGGCAGTGACCACAAGCCCATCAGCCTCTTCCTCCCTGTCACACCGTGAGAGCTGAGCGTGTCGCTGGGGCCGGCAGGAAACCCCAGCCTGTGTGTGTTTCTGCTGCTCAGTCACGTGAGGCTTTGGGAAGCTGCCGGGAGGCTCAGCCGAAGCCCCTGCCACAGCCACAGTGGCGGCCTGACCTCGCATTTCCTTCCCTTCTTCACTGAGTGAGCAGACGTGGCCAGCGCCCACGGCGTGCCAGGACCGTCCTGACACGCTGATGGTGAGGGGTCACCATGGCAATATATCGGGGGGAGAGGGCACAGGCCCTGTAGCTCGAATACTAAGGCTGTTCCTTCTTAAGGGACCCCGGGCTCCTTCCTCCTGCAGCGGCCACCATTGCTCTTGCTAATTTTACAAGTGTGGAAAGGAGAAAAGTTCCTTTTTAAAGTTTCCTTTCTTGTTAAAGAATACATGTGCTGGCTGGGCGTGGTGGCTCACACCTGTAATCCCAGCACTTTGGGAGGCCAAGGTGAGCGGATCATGAGGTCAGGAGTTTGAGACCAGCCTAACCAACACGGTGAGAGCCCATCTCTAAATAAAAATACAAAAAAATTAGTCAGGCATGGTGGATTGAGCCTGTAATCCTAGCTACTCAGGAGGCTGAGGCAAGGGAATTGCTTGAACCTGGGAGGCAGAGGTTGCAGTGAGCCAAGATTTCACCACTGCACTCCAGCCTGGAGATTCCTTCTTAAAAAAAAAAAAAAAAAGAATAAGTGTGCTAGTAACTCTTTGTTAAGCCCTATCCTATGTAGCTGTTAGACACGCCATGCTTACAGGCATGTAGTACACTCTATGTCCTTGTACTTTAACCAAGATATCTGTGCTGGACGTGCTCGCAGGCATGTCCCAGCTCTCCACTGCTTTTACCTGTTTAGAAAAGTTTTAAGTTGTTAGCCAATAGGGTTTCAGTTTAGATTGTGAGTTTCCAGCCAATGGAAATCAGACACAGCAGTAAGGACGACCCCAAATGCATAAGGAATGAATTTGTCTGTTTTTCCTTTGTTCATTGTACTCTTGTGGCAAGACGGCTAGCGAGGGTGCCCTTCCTGCAGCCCAGGAAGTAAAAATTGTGTTGCTGAAAGATCCTTTGTCTCAGTGCTGATTTTTCTTTGTGGCACCAAACATCTATTTGCAACAACAAATCGATATTTCATTTATTTGTCTATCCATTGGTGGATGGAGCCATTAAGACATAGTTAATGAGACTTTGCTTATTGCCTGCACCTAAGCAAAGAGCTTTGTGAATCTAAAGCCCTGTATGAAATGTAGTTCTCAGATGGGGGGATTCTGGGTACCTCCCACCACTGCCCCTGTGCGGCCGAGGCAAGAGGGCCTTTGGTGCCATTGAAGGACTGAGTGAAAACTTGACATATCCAAGGGCTCTGTGACTGGGGGGCACCCTGGACTCCTACCCTGTCCCCTGTCACCTTAGTCAGGGAGACTGGCCCAACAATGTGCAGTGACTCACCCAGGGCCACACGGTGTGTTAGGCAGAATCATGGCCCTCTCCTCAAAAAAGTCCATGTCCTGATCCTTGTAGCCTGTGAATATGTGGCCTCACGCACTTCTTATGGTAGGAGGAACCTAGCAGATGTGAATAAGTGTCTTGAGACAGGGAGAAAGTGCTGCATTCTCTGAGGGGGCCTCACGTCACCACAAGGTCTTTATAAGAAGTGGGCAGGAGGGTCAGAGTGAGAAAAGGGTGAAATGACAATGGAAACAGAGAGACTGGAAGATGCCACCTCTGAGGCTTTGAAGCTGGAGGAAGGGGCCAAGCCAAGGAATGCAGGCGTCTCTGGAAGCCAGAAACGACCAGATTCTCTCCTAGAGCCCCAGAAGGAGAACAGCCCAGCACAGGTCCAAACCCTTCCCAGCCCCTTTACTGAACTGCCCCGTACTCCCATGCCATGTGCTCTGTCTCGCTGCAACCAGGGATAGGTCCAAGGTGCCCACCCACAGGGCTGCTCCCGGTGGTCCCTGGAGGGAGGGCTTTGGCAGTAGGGAGCCTTTTCCAGGGCCACCAAGAGGCAGCCTGCTCCTCCTGTGCCCAGACTGTAGGGAAGAGGGCAGGAGAGGAGTGAGTGGCTTGTGCCCCACGTTGGTGGCTATATGCCTGCTGTCCAGCTGACCGTCTGCGGCTGCTATACCCGTGTTGACAGGATCTGGCAGGCTTGCTGGGGGAGGAGACCCAGCCCTGGCCAGTGGGCAGCCTTGCCAGCCTGGGCTGGAGGAGTGGGAACTCTAGCAAAGAGCTGCCAGCCTCCTGGCCTTGGCCTGCAGGCTCTGGCTACAGCAAAGATTCATCTGCTCCCGGTACTCGTCCCAGGGGAAAGCCAGGCCGCCTTCTGTCTTCAGCCTGGACCAGCTCCCACTGGCCACAGGGGCTGAGTCTTTGGTTCAGTTTGAGGAGTGTTTGCTGGGAGCCCCGTGGGTGCTAGGCTGTGAGTTTGGTGCTGGGGTGTGGATGGGAGTTGGATCAGAGTTCAATCACCACTCTTCAGTTTCCCAACCTTCCAGGCCAGGAAAACCAGACCCAGAAGCTGTTTCTGCTGTTTGGTGTGACAGAGGTTATGATACTGGAGCCCAGAACTTGGGAGCTGGAGCTGGCGGCCTCCCCTCTCCTCTCAGTAGACCCATCGAAGCGTCTTTCAAAAAGCAGATCTCAGGTTTGGGAATTCCGGACCAGTGCACACCCCACAGCCTCCCCTGAGCCTGGAACCTCGGGCCCTCCCTGCTCCAGTGCTCCGGGTGGGCCAGCTGCCTGCCTGTGAGGGTCTGCGCCTCAGGTCCAGGCCCTGAGCAGGGCAGTGGGTGCCAGAGAACATGAACTCTGCAGAACCGACCTGCCGCGAAGTGGGCTGGATTCCACTTCCTGAGGCCCTCGTCCTGGGGACAGTCACTCCCCCTTCCCCATGGGAACCGCTCTGGCTGCACAGCGGCCCCTCCCACCCCCCAGCCCTCCTGTGCCCCGAGAACCTGGCAGCGAGCCCCTGCACTCAGCCCAAACATCCTGTACCGGGGAGTGGCATTAGCCATGAGGCTGGCAGCCTGGTAGTCCCGCCAACAATCTGCCTTCAATCGCTGCTCTCTGGTTTCTCAACAGAACAAGCCTCGCCTTTGTAGGGAAGCCAGGCTCGGTCTGCCTTAAAACAACTCAACAATTCAGCATCCTTGGTGGCCTGCAGGGTGGAGGCAGCTCCTGCAGCTCTTCCCCCTTTCAGTGTTCCTGGGCCTCCCAGGACTACCTGGGACACTCCCTTCGCCAATTCAAAGCTTCCTCACTGGAGCCAAGCCCTGGGTGGGGTTTTGCAGATTCTTTAGTGTCTTCTACACGGATGATCAGTTGCCAGTGTGCAGAGACTGGTTAGACCTCTGGGATGAGGAGCAGTGGCATTGGGGAGAGCCGACCGCCCTGTCTTGTTTCTGAGCCCCGGGGAAAGCCTGGAGTCCCTCATCATTCCCTGCGATGTTAGCTCTAAGTTTTTTCTTTGGGTTCCTTTCCTGCTTGGTGAAGTTCCTTTCCATTCCTAGTTTGCTGAAAGATTAAAAGCATTGTTTTTGCATCTATTGAAATGAATTCTTTATTCTATCAATGAGGCAAATCACATTGATTGATTTCAAATATTCAAGTAACCTTGCATTTCAGGGAGAAATCCCATTCAGCCAGGATTCTTCATCCTTTGTATATATACTGCTGGATTCCACGGGCTACAATTGTGTTGAGAATATTTGCAACCATGATCATGAGGGACACTGGTCTGTAATCCCCTCCACTTCCTTCCCTCCCCTCTCTCCCCTCTCTCTTTTGCTCTCTCCCTTCCTGTTTCTAGAGGACTGGTTACATTATTTCTTCCTTAAATATGTGCTAGATGTCCAGCGTGGTGGCTCCTGCCTGTAATCTCAGCACTTTGGGAGGACAAGGCAGGTGGATTGCTCGACACCAACCTGGGGAACGTGGTAAAACCGGGTCTCTACTAAAAACACAAGAATCAACCAGGTGTGGTGGCACATACCTGTAATGCCAGCTACTCTGGAGGCTGAGGCAGGAAAATGGCTTGAACCTGGGAGGAGAAGGTTGCAGTGAGCCGAGAACACACCACTGCACTCCAGTATGGGTGACAGTGTGAGACTCCACCTCAAATAAGAAAAAAAAATGTGTGCCAGAATTCACCAGTGAAGCCATTAGAACCTGACATTTAGTGTTAGTTTACTATTCTGCTGTAACACATAACTAGAAACTTAATAGCTTCACTCAACAGAAATGTATTATCTATGGGTTTGAAGGTTAGAAGTCTAAGACGGGCCTCACTGGCTCAAATCAAGATGTTTGCAGGGCTACGTCCCTTTCTGGAGGGTCTCGGAGAGAATCCCTCCCCTGTCTTTCAGCTTTCAGAGGCTGCCCACATTTCTTGGTTGATGTACCCTTCCCTCCATCTTCATAGCCAGCAATGGTGAGCTGAATCCTTCTTACATCTCAGCATTGCCCTCTTCTGCCTCTACTTCCATTTTTATTTTTATTTTTTGAGATGGAGTCTTGCTCTGTTGCCCAGGTTGGAGTGCAGTGGCACGATCGGTTCCATGCAACCTCCATGTCTTGGGTTCAAGTGATTCTCCTGCCTCAGTCTCCCCCAGTAGCTGAGATTACAGGCATGCACCACCACGCTTAGCTTTTTTTTTTTTTTTTTTGGCAGAGTTTTGCTCTTGTTGCCCAGGCTGGAGTGGAGTGGGATGATCTTGGCTCACCGTAACCTCCGCCTCCCAGGATCAAGCGAGCCTCCCGAGTAGAGGGGATTACAGTCATGCACCACCACTATTTTTTTTGGTAAAAATACAAAATCAGCCCGGCTAATTTTGTATTTTTAGTAGAGACAGGACTTCTCCACATTGGTCAGGGTGGTCTCAAACTCCCGACTGCAGGTGATCCACCCGCCTCAGCCTCCCAAAGTGCTGGGATTACAGGCATGAGCCACCAGCTTTTTTTTTTTTTTTTTGTATTTTTAGTAGAGATAGGGTTTCATCATGTTGGCTAGGCTGGTCTCGAACCCCTGACCTCAAGTGATCCACTCGCCTCAGCCTCCCAAAGTGCTGGGATTACAGGCATGAGCCACCACACCTGGCCTCTACTTCCACTTTTAAGAACCTTGTGATTACATTGGGCGCACCCCAATAATGCAGGACAATCTCCCTATTTTAGCAAATTTAACCTGCCATCTTGATACCTCTTTGCCAGGAATTGTAACATAATGACAGACTCTAGGGATTGCGACATGGGCATCTTTGATGGGCCATGATTTTCTCGCAATTTTTTCTGTCTTTATGTTTGTAATTTTATTCATTTTCTCTCTTATCTTTATTTCCATCCTTCTGCTTATCCTGGGTTTAATTTAATCTAAATTCAAATCATTTATTTACTTTTTTGAGACAGAATCTCGCTCTGTTGCCCAGGTTGGAGTGCCATGGTGTGATCACAGCTCACTGCAGCCTAACCTCCTGGGCTCAAGGCATCCACCCACCTCAGCCTCCAAAGTAGCTGGGACTATAGGCATGTGCCACCACACCTGGCTAACTTCTTCTATTTTTTGTAGAGACAGGGTTTTGCCATGTTGCCCAGGCTGGTCTGAAACCCCTGGGCTCAAGCGATCTGTCACCTCGGCCTCTCAAAGGGCTGGGGCTGTAAGTGTGAGTTACTGTGCCTGGTCTAGTTTTTATTTTTATTTATTTATTTTTTGAGACAATGTATCAACTCTGTCACCCAGGTTGGAATCCAGTGGTGGGATCATAGCTCATTGCAGCCTCTACCTCCTGGGCTCAAGTGATCCTCCCACCTCATCCTCCCAAATAGCTGGGACTATAGTTGTACCCCACTATGCCTGGCTAGTTTTTTAAAAATGTTTTTGCAGAGACAGGGTCCCATTACATTACCCAGGCTGGCGCTGAGCTTCTGGCTCAAATGATCTTCCTGTCTCAATTTTATTTTATTTTTATAGCTTTTTTTTTTTTTTTAGACAGAGTCTCACTCTGTCACCCAGGCTTGAGTACAGTGGTGTGATCTCTGCTCACTGCAACCTCCACCTCCCAGGTTCAAGCCATTCTCTTGCCTCAGCCTCCAGAGTAGCTGGGATTACAGGCATGCACCATGACGCCTAGCTAATTCTTGTATTTTTAGTAGAGACAGGGTTTCACCGTGTTGACCAGGCTGGTCTCGAACGCCTTACCTCAGGTGATGCTCCCGCCTTGGCCTCCCAAAGTGCTTGGATTACAGGTGTGAGCCACCGTGCCTGGCTAATATTTTTTCTTTGTAGAGATGAGGTCTCTCTATGTTGCCTAGGCTGGCCTTGAACTCCTGAGCTCAAGCAATCTGCCCGCCTTGGCCTCCCAAAGTGCTGGGATTACAGGTGTGAGCCACTGCGGTCCAGTTTTTTTTTTTGTACTCTTAGTAGAGACAGGGTTTCACCATATTGGCCAGGCTGGTCTCGAACTCCTGACCTCAAATGATCCACTCGCACTCCAGACAGACATGAGCCACTACATCTGTACCATATTAGTGTTCTAATTCAGACACCACACTTCTCCTTGCTTAGCACTCAATGGAAGTGGCATTCTGTAGGCAGCACTCCCCCCAGGGTTCTTCCTTCTCTGCCTCCATCCTTTCCCGGCCCCCATTCAGAGGCTCTCCAAAGCGTTTATGGTCCAGCTCCTGTTCCTGGGCCACTGACACCTGTTCTCCTGGAGAAGGAAGAAGACGGGCTGGCAGCTTTATCTGGGTGTTCAGGGCTGGGGCTGCCAGGGGCTTAGCACACTCACTGCATCCATGTGTCTCCGGCACGCACCATCGAGGCTCACTCACGTGCCTAGTTGTTCAAGAAAGGCCAAGCAGAGGAGCAGAAAGATTCCTGGGGGAGGAATCAGGATGCGAATGGGTGTCCACTTCTAATCTGCTGGTCTCTCTCCACGCAGTCTAAAGCACATCCGACTGCTTCTCTGGGCTCAGGTTTCCCCCCAGTTGTGGGATGGGAGGAATGATCTTTCTTTCCTGCAAAGCTGGGAGGATTGGATGAGGGAGAAGTGACTGGGAAGGCCTGGCCGGAGACGCCCACTGAGCCAGCCAGCCTTGGTCCTGGAGGCTGTCCCCCCAGGCTGGAGGCTGGGGACCCCCGTGAGCCTCAGAGCAGCAGTATTAGTGGGAAGACAGGGCTCAGATGGGAACACCCTCCCAGCCATCAGCAGAAAGCCGGTCAGGAGGATGTTAGGTAGGGGGCGCAGCCTGAGGTCCAGGGCCCAGGTCCCCACCTGTGTGAGCCTGAGGTAGGATCGGCCCTTCTGAGTGACTGGGGGATCTGAAGCTACAGCTGTCCTCCTGGAAAAGCAGACACGACAGTCCTGCTCTGTGTGTGTGACTTGCTGCAGCCCCTGCCCTGCCCTCTGAGGTCCTCCCGCTCCTCGAGCCTCCTGCAGCTGGCACTGAGCCTGGTGAGGACGCTGCCCCCGTTTCCCACACCTGGGACTGGAGCCCTGCCTGCTCCTCCCTCCCTCCCTCCTTCCTTCATTCCTTCCTTCCCTATTTACCTACATGGTCACCTTCCAGTTGCAGACCTGTCTGTCTGAGCCTCGGACTCCTTTCTTGTAAAATAGACTAGGCCGGGTGCGGTTGCTGTCGCCTGTAACCCCAACACTTTGGGAGGCTGAAGCAGGTGGATCACTTGAGGCCAAGTGTTCAAGACCAGCCTGGCCAACATGGTGAAACCCCATCTCTGCTAAAGATACAAAAATTAGCTGGATGTGGTGGCGTGCACCTGTAATCCCAGCTGCTCCGGAGGCTGAGGCAGGAGAATCGCTTGAACCCGGGAGGTGGAGGTTGCAGGGAGCCGAGATTGTGCCACTGCACTCTAGCCTGGGTGACAGAGTGAGACTCCATCTTAAAAAAAAGGGGGGAACAGAAATACATACTTTGCAGCATATTGATATGATTTGAGATAATATGAGAGAAAACTCCCGGCTGGCACAGTGCCCAGCACATCGCAGGTGCTTAGTCCTTTACTGCTGCTCTCTGGAGCCTAGAGGGCTCCTAGGGCACCCCTCACTGCTCTGTCTGGAGGACTGGGGTGGCTCTGAACCCTGGATGCAGCACCACTCTTGAGGGGCCTCCTGACGAAGGGCCTTGGGGTGCACCTTGTTATAATAACACCCTCCTTCACTTAGAGATCCTTTTGTGGGCCTCTTTGCTGTTGGGCATGCAGGAGCAGCTTGATTGCTTCTAGAGACAGTGGTCTCACTACTCCCAGCAGTTGCCTGAGCATTCATTGTGGGATTGAGGTTAAAGGTCTTTTTCCTCCACCCTGCTTGTCCTACTCTCTGCTGCCCCCGCTGGTCTGCTGGCCTAGGAGCTGGATTCCTGGAGGCGGGGGACTTGGGGGTTCAGTTTGGAACTGAATCAAATTAGGAAGAAGAATCTGGAACACACCGAAGGCAGAAAAGAAAACCCATGACTTCTCAGCCCCTTTTTTTTAAAAGCTGGCCTCGGTACTTCCATGGGGCAGGAATTGTCTTTTTGTGTCCTCCACCGCCTGCTCTGTGTAGAACTCTCCCCCTCGTCTTCTGGGACCAGCCACAGAAACACAGCCAGCCCCGAGAGCAGCTTAAGGTCTCTCTGTCCTCCGTAGCCCCCAGCTGCCGCCTTGCCATGACCCTGGCCTGCAGCAGGTCTCCAGTGAGGCTGTGAGGCGGCCAGACCCCAGGCTCCCAGGGGGCAGAGCTGTGCCTCCTCTCATTCACTCGCTCGCTGGCCACTGTCACCTGCCCAGGTGTTGGCCACGGTCCCCTTGGCGAGCAGGTGAATGGGGCTGACTCAGCCCCAGGTCCAAGAATTGCCCCCAGTCTTGGGAGAAAAAACCTCTCCTGGCCTGTGTCCAATCTCCATGACACTCGGGGGCAGGAATCCACAGCCCTGCTCTACAGGAGAGGTCCCCGGGCGCTGGCAGGGACAGTGACAGCTGGTGCGAGGTGGCGGATCCAGAGCTGGGCTGTGGCCTCAGCCGCTGTGGTTCCAACTGCAGTGGTGGCAGCACAGTCCCCGCCCTGGCTCCCGTGGGGGCTTCCCTCAGCTGTTCCCAGGACAGGCACTGTGCTCTGTTTCCTGGCTGACCCCATCCCAGTGCTCAGGAGGCCTTTGTAACCCTGAGGGAACTCCTGGGGCTCCTGCTTGTCTCCACTGCAGTATCGTGGAGCCGGGCAGGCTGACCAGTCTTAGTTTGGCTTCCGCTGGGGGCCTGGGACCTGGGGTGGGCTCTGCGGCTCTCACTGGGCTTCCATCTGCCTCGGCCAGCCAGGGCCTGGGACACATTCAGTCCCCAGCTCACAGAATTTTTTTTTTTTTTTTTTTTTGAGATGGAGTCTTGCTCTGTTGCCCAGGCTGGAGTACAGTGGCGTGATCTTGGCTCACTGCAACCTCTGCCTCCTAGGTTCAAGAGATTCCCCCGCCTCAGCCTCCAGAGTAGCTGGGATTACAGGTGCACACCACCACACCCAGCTAATATTTTGTATTTTAGTAGAGACGGGGTTTCACCATGCTGGCCAGGATGGTCTCGATCTCCTGACCTTGTGATCCGCCTGCCTTGGCCTCCCAAGGTTCTGGGATTACAGGCGTGAGCCACCAGCCTGGCTGACAGAATGTTTATAGTGTGAACCTCCCGGCATGGTCGGTGACCCACCGTGAGTGCTCGGAAAACGTGTTTTCAACAACGACATGGATGTAATTACATGTTTCAGGTGCCATCTCCCCGCCAGAGCCTGTCGGTGACTTGAGCAAAGGGTTTTTGCCTGATTTATTTCTCTGTCGCCTATCTCAGCTCTGTCAAGAACAGAGGACCTGGCGGAGGGTCAGCCAGTGGGCGGATGAGTGGATTAATGAATATCCGGCGCCTTCCCCGGGCATCCCGGCTGTCCAGCAGGGCTCACAGTGGCTGGGGGCTTCTGGGGCTGTCTGGGCACCCACTGGCCGGCTGGGCCCTGGCCCTTGCCCTCCTTCCAGGTGGCATCTCTGCCCATCAGATGAAAGCTGAGCTTCACGTCTCCCGATGAGGCCCCGGGCGTCTGCGGAGAAAGAGATTCTGAGACACAGGGTCTTTGAGAGATCCCAGGCCTCGTCCCATCTCAGGCCCCAAACTGCACAGCTGTTGCAGGAAGCCTGTAATTCAAAAAAGGTTTCCTTAGTTACATGGAAACTTTTGCGGGCAGAGAGAAAGAAATACGTTTTTAATGAAGTCCAGGAGCCCGGGGCGTTTGATCTTCCGCTGTTCTGGGAACCGGCAGTAGAGGCTTTGCATTGGGAAGAGTGTGTGCTCTGGAGCCGCCCTGACAGCGGACAGCGGGCCGTGAGGGCTGCAGTGGCAGGTCCCCAGCTGCGCCGCAGTCCACGCTCATGTCTCATGACCTCCCGGTCTCGCCCTTCGCAGATGAGGAAGGCAGGGACCAAGGCTGGGGTCTGCCGGCTTCTCAATCCAAGCAGTGTCCACTCCCCAGCTCACAGCCCCAGCCAAGCCCAGAAGACAGTTCCCAGGGGTGGAAGGAACGCTGGTCACAAAACATACAGACAATTGCTTGGTTCTGGGGCAAGTCAGAGAAATGCCTCTGGGCACGGAGAGGTCCCTCAGGTCCCCCACATCTGTGTGTGGGTCCCTCATACTGGGCACTGAGCAGAAGGGGCTCTCATCCCTCTGAGGGCAACAGACATCTCTGCAGACCTTCTGGAGGCCAGCTTGGCTGGACGTTCAGGAAGTGAGCTGACTCAGTGACTCCACTTCTGGAAACTCACACTCAGGGAGTCTCCCGAAATTGAGGAAAGCCTCCACAGTCTGTCAGAGCGCTGTTTAGAGTAGCAGGAAATACCCACTGTGAAAATGGCCAACAAAGTGAGTCATGAAATTCTCATACGTCCTCTCTTTGGAATATGATGCACCCATTAGAGTTAGGTTTACAATGTTTCTTTTTTTTTTGAAATGGAGTCTCGCTCCATCGCCAGGATGGAGTGTGATGGTGTGATCTCATCTCACTGCAACCTCCGACTCCCTGGTTCAAGCGATTCTCCTGCCTCAGCCTCCTGAGTAGCTGGGATTACAGGCATGTGCCACCATGCCCAGCTAATTTTTGTATATTTAGTAGAGACGGGTTTTACCATGTTGGCCAGGATGGTCTCGATCTCTTGACCTTGTGATCTGCCCACCTTGCCCTCCCAAAGTGCTAGGATTACAGGCGTGAGCCACCACACCCAGCCTTTTTTTTTTTTTTTGAGACAGGGCATCCCTTTATCACCCAGGCTAGAGTGCAATGGCACCATCATGGCTCACTCCAGCCTTGATGTCCTGGGCTCCAGTGATCCTCCCACCTCAGCCTCCTGAGTAGCTGGGACCACAGATGGGTGCCACCAGGCCCAGGTAATTAAAAAAGTATTTTGTGGAGATGGGGGTCTCCCTATGTTGCCCAGGCTGGTCTTGAACTTCTGAGCTCAAGCAATCCTCCTGCCTCGGCCTCCCAAAGTGCTGGGATCCTAGGCGTGAGCCACTATGCCCAGCTTACAGTGAGTTTTTAAAGACAAGGGGAAATGTTAATGCAATCATGTTAAATTAAAAAAAAACAACTAATATTCAAAACACTCTATATCATTAGGATGACATAAAATGCAGAGATTAGGAAAATATCAGAAAGAAATGCTCTCAATTGTTATTGATAATAATCTTTGGATATTGACAATACGGAAAATTATCTGTTCTTTCTAGTTTTCCAAATTAGCATTTTCCAAATATGCAGTAATAAATGGATATTCTTCTTATAGTAGAAGAACACGTAAATGCATTTACCCCGCGGACCAAGAGCACCTCGCAACAGGTGAAAAGAACTACCTGACTGGCATCATCCCCAGCCTAGCTGAGAATCCTGACCACCCCCTCTTACTACCCTTGGCCAATCTGGAGCCATTAGAGTCAGCAGGGAGAGAGAGGGTACAGGAATGAAAGGAGTGGTGGCCATTCTCTTGACCCAAAACATAGCAATGCTTGGACATTCTAGGCTGCTGAAAACCCACCCACACGTCCACCGATACATCCATATATCCCTTCATTATTCACCCACCCAATCATCTACCCACCCACCCATCCATCCATCCACCCACCCACCCACCCATCCATCCATCCAACCACCCACCCATCCACCCACCCACTACAGACTCCTGGGATAGCGCCATAAGGTGGGTGGATGCTCATAACCTGCAGCTAAACGTATGCAAATGATCTCCCCATTGCTCATGCTCTGCTTTTATCTCACGTGCCCTAGGAGTCTCCCTCCCTTACTCCTGGCTCCCAAAACCTAGCCGTCCTCGCCCCACTCCATCTGGGCCCCTCCTGAGCCCCTCCACTTCACTCATCTCTGTCCTGCAGGTTGCCTCACAGCCTCTCTGGCTGCTCTCTGCCTCTGCATCCCAATTTGCAGATTTTGCTGGGTGAGGAAGCCCAACAGCTGCCTTAGAGGTCTGGGTAGGGATTTCGGGCGGAGCAGATTGCAGATAATTCATATATTGCCATAGCGCTTACTCTTTTTCTTTTAAGCCCTGGTTACACTAAATATATATTTTTTTGAGATGGAGTCTCACTCTGTCACCCAGTCTGGAGTGCAGTGGCATGATCTCGGCTCACTACAACCTCCACCTCCTGGGTTCAAGCGATTCTCCTGCTTTAGCCTCCCAAGTAGTTGGGATTACAGGCAGCTGCCACCACGCCTGGCTTTTTAAAAAAAAAAAATTATGTATTTTTAGTAGAGACAAGGTTCCACCACGTTGGCCAGGCTGGTCTTGAACTCCTGGCCTCAGGTGATTTACCCGCCTCGTCCTCCACAAGTGCTGGGGTTACAGGCATGAGCCACCGTGCCCAGCCTGGTTACACCAAATCTAAAATAATAATAATAAGTACCCTGATTGCTTCAAGGCTGCCTCCTAAAGCTGAGTGTTTTGGGATTTTCATCTTACCTTTAGACACTAAGCCCCTGGCCTTGTCCTGGCCTCAGTTGCCACTCTGGCCACAGAGTTGCCCAAAGCCTGCGTTCCTTTTCCACATGCTCTGGGCTTCCTGCTTGAGCAGCCTCCTCAGCCCCTCTCCTCCCCTTCTCCCTGCCATGCCCCCTCTCCCCCTACCTGGATGCCTCCTTTTTCATCTTTGGGTTTCAGGTTTAAAAGCACCTCCTCTGGGATATCCTTTTTGGCCCCGCCCTGATGCAAGGGCATCAGCCACGTGTCCCTTCCAGCCTCCTCGAAGGAGGACGGAGATGACCTTGTCAGCATGGACTCAGTGATGCCCCCGTTGCCTGGGATGCCAGTGCTGTAAGCTCACGGGCCAGATTTTGTTCCTTGTAAACCTCCAGTGCAGGGCACAGTGCTGGGCATGGGGTAGGTACTCAGGAAGCCTCTGCAGGAGGAGTGTGGGCAGGAAAATGGAAAATGAGCATTGCCACCACTGATGTGACCCACGAGGTTGCACCTCCATGGGGACAGTGACAGCTGTGGGTTCCTCTGAAGCCACTCTTCGGTTTTGTAGATCAGTGAGTGGGAGTACTGCTTGGGGGAACCAGGCTCAGACCAAGCCACTCGGTTTGTAGGACTTCAGTTTGCCTTTCTGTGAAATGGCCACAAGGAATCCTGCCTCGTTGACTTCAGAAGGTGGTGGTGGGATCTACTCTGAGACAGCAGTGGGGTGGCTGTGGTCCAAGCCAGCCAGTGCGTCCCTTGGCTGGACAGTGTGTGGCTGTATGTGTGCACATGCGTGTGTGCGGGCTACTAGGGGATGCTGTGTATTCATGAGGCTCCAGCCAGCTTAGGCCCACTTTGGGGGCGTGTCTATCTTCTTCCCTGCCTGTACCTTGCTGAGTTGTCACCTTCCCTGGGCTCAGCAGAGAAGCCAAGCCTGGGCCCTCCCTCCCTCCTCTCCCTGGCCAGGGCCCTTGTCACCATTTGGCTCAGGACAGGTGGCCTGTCTGCTCTGAGGCACTCCCATGGGTCCTGTTCTCACTGCCAGAGCTCCTAGCAAGGAATGCTTGCTGGGCTGTGAAATCCAGGGCAAAGTGCGGCACTGACTCTTACCCTCCTTCACTCAGCTCACTTGGCCTGACCATTCCCTTCTGTTGCCCTTGGTCTGTCTGGAGCCACTAGAGTCAGCAGGGAGAAAGAAGGTATAGGAATGAAAGAAGTGGTGGCCATTCTCTTGTCCCAAAACAGGGGCAATGGTCAGACATTTTAGGCTCCTGAAAACCCATCCACACGTCTAACCATACATTCATATACCCTTCGTTATTCACCCACCACCTACCCACCCATCCATCCATCTGTTCAATCATTTATCCATCCATCCATCCATTCACCCACCCACCCATCCACTTATCATTCATCCCCTCATCAAACTGTCCAACCATCCATCCATCCATCCATCCATCCATCCATTCATTCAGGTATCTACCCATCATCCATCCATCCATCCATCCATCCATTCATCCATCTTCTTCCACCCATCCAACTATTCATCCATCTATTCATCATTCATTCACTCATCTATTCATCCATCTGTTCAGCCATCCATCCATCCACCTACCCATCATCCATCCATTCGTTCACACCACCCATCCCCCACATCTAACTATCCATCCACCTGTTATCCTTCCACCTATCCAACCATCCATTCATCTATTCATCATCCATCCACCCACCCATCCATCCATTTATCTGTTCAATCATTCATCCGTCCACTGTTCCACCCATCCATTTTCCATTCATTCATCCAACCATCATCCATCCCCCCATCCAACTATCCATCCATCCATCCATTCATTTATCCATCGTCCATCCAAACATCCATCTATCCATTCATCCACCTCTGCTCCTTGTCTGATGTCTGCTCTGTGAATCTATGGGGCCTCTGCTGGGTGCTGTGGACACAGGGACAGCCAGTCTGGTCCCTGACCCAGGAGAGCTCACAGTGAGTTGGAGGACACTTCATCACCCCAATGCTGGGTGATAAGTGCTGTGATTGCCCAGTGGGGCTGGGGTGTGACCTCATAGGCTTCCCAGGGTGGTAGAGGATGTGGTTAGGAGGTCTGAGTGACAGATAAGGCAGGAGACACTGTGGGTCCTGCAGGGGCAGCTCCTAAATGCCAGCTAAGGAGTCTGGAGGGCCTTTAAAAAAAACCTAAGATCAACTCACATACGACAAAGTTCACCCTCTTAAAGCATACAGTGTAGTTTTTAGTATAGTCACAAGATTATGCAACCACTAATCTAATTCCAGAACATTTACATCTCCCTGAAAGAAACCCGGTACCCTTCCCCCATGCCCCCAGCACCTGGCGATCACCAATCCTTTCTGTCTCTGTAGATTTTCCTATTCTGGACATTTCATACAATGGAAACCTAGAATCTGTGGCCTTTCGTGTCAGACTTCTTTCACTGAGCACCATCTTTTGAAGGTTGACCCGCGATGTGTCATTTTTCAGGACTTCAGTCCTTTTTATGGACGAGTAGCATTGCATTGCATGGGCGTAACACATTCTGTCTATGCATTTTCTGTGGATGGAAATTTGGATTATTTCCACTTTTTGCTGTTGTGAATAGTGCTGCTGTAAACATTCATGTGTACATTTTTGTGTGGATATGTGTTTCTGTTTTCTTGAGTAGATACCTGGGGTGGGATTGCTGTAACTCTGTTTAATTTTCTGAGGAACTACCGGGGTGTTCTTCAAACCTCCTGCACCATTTTACCTTCCCACCAGCAATGTATAAAGGCTCTGATTTCACGATATCCTTGCTGTAATTTGTAATTGTCATTTTTTTTTAGTATAGCTATCTTTGCCATTGTGAAGTGCTGTGATATTGTGGGTTTGATTTGCATTTTCCTGATGACTAGTGATATTGGTTCCCTTTCCATGTGCCTGCTGCCACGAGTATGTCTTGTCTAGGGAAGTGTATATTCAAATTCTTTGGTCACTTTTTTTTTTTTTTGAGACAAGAGTCTCATTCCGTTGCCCAGGCTGAAGTGCAGTGGCATGATCTTGGCTCACCACAACCTCTGCCTCCTGGGTTCAAGTTATTTTCCTGTCTCAGCTTCCTGAGTAGCTGAGAATACAGGCATCCACCACCATGCCCAGCTAATTTTTGTACTTTCAGTAAAGATGGGGTTTCACCATGTTGGCCAGGCTGGTCTTGAACTCCTGACTTCAAGTGATTCCCCTGCCCCAGCCTCCCAAAGTGCTGGGATTACACGTATGAGCCACTGTGCTCAGCCCCCTTTGGTCACTTTTTAATTGGGATATTTGTTTTTTTAAAAAGTTATTGAGCTTGAGTCATTCTTTATGTATTCAAAATACTATATCTGTATTAGAGATGTGATTTACAAATAGTTCCTTTTAGTCTTTGAGTTGTTTTATCACTTTCTTGTGAATTCCTTCGAAGCATCAGTTTTCCATCTTGATGAAATCCATTTTCTTTGTATTTTTCTTTGGTTGCTTATGCTGTTGGTGTCATAACTAAGACACTCTTGCCTAATATGAGGTCCTGAAGACTGGCACCTGTTCTCTTCTGCTTTTTATAGTGGCAACTCTTCCATGGCTGTCTTTGATCCATTTTGAGCTAGTTTGTGTATATGGAGTGAGGTACAGGTCCAGCTTCACTCTTTCGCATGTGGATACCCAATCGTCTCAACTCCATTTGGTTGAAAGATGATTTTTCTGATTGTCTTGGCGCCCTTGTTGACTATCAGTTGGCCATATATGTGTGTATGGGTTTATTTCTGAACTCTTACTCTGTTCTATTGACCTATATGTCTTTTCTCATGCCAGTACCACACTGTCTTGATAGCTGTAGCTTTGCAGTAAGCTTTGATCATTTTCAGTAAGTTTCAAGATCGTTTTGTTTTTTTCTGGGCTCCTTGCATTTCCATATGAATTTTGGGATCAATATATGCAAAACAGGCAGCTAGGACTCTGATATGGTGAGGAGACTCTGTCTACAGGGCAACGGGGAGCCGTGGGGGTTTTTGATCAGGTGACAGGGTCAGACTTGGGTTTCGCTAAGACAGATCTTCCCAGCATGGGGAATGGATTTGAGGGAATGAGCTAGGCCCAGGGAAATGCAAAGAGAGGTGGTGACAGCCAGGGGCTGGCCATGGGATAAGGTGACAGGTAGGGGCTGGCCCCAGGACAAGGAACCGGGGAAGGCAGAGGAGCGCGGGTCTCAGACTGGTGGGCTGTAGGAGGGGATGAGGGGGCTGCATCTCTGGAAGGCCCAGCCCGACTCCTCAGCCCTGGCCCTGATTTCCTGGCTCCCCACACTTCTTGGTCAGGAAAAGGGGCCAGGGAGCAGGCTGGACCGGGCGTTGGGACATCTGGACCCAACTCTGCTTCTGTCACTGCTCCACTGTGACCTCCTACATGTGACGTCCCAGCCCCCACCCATCCCACCTCCCCAGGGCCTGGATTCAAACAGAGTCATCCAGGAGAGCTGGAAGGGCCCTATGAATCCATGCAGGCCAAGGTCCATTTCATAGATGGGAACACGGAGGCCTCATGTGATTGACTCCCTGCTCCCCTCTGAGCTCTTTGGAGTCTCAGGTTTTGCCCTCACCAGTCCCTGGGTCCATCCTCTTGAGCCTGAGAACAAACTGCCAGCCCACAGCTCATCCGACCCAGAGCTGTGACTGCACGCAATACTATGACCAGACTTTTCCAGAAAATCCTTGCTCAGGAAGACACAGTGGCAAAGGACTTTCTTGTTTCAGGAACTTCCTGGAACCCACTTATCTGAACAAGGGTTTACCTCACTGGGTGAGCTGCTTGCTCGTGAAATGACTGCTCTCTCACCAAGACGTGCTAGAAACCCCCACCTCACTGCGTCCCCAGGGCCATTCTGCTGTGTCAACAGGTTCACCCAGTCCCAGTCGGTCTCCACAAACCGCTTAGACTCAGGACCCTAACTTACAAAGACCTCTCCCGACACTCCTGGGGCTCCGTCAGGGGTGGCCCCCATGAACGCAGACACTGAGCTTGGCTTGGCTGGGTGACTGCTGAGTCTCCCGCGTGGGATGGGGCCCCTACGCACTCCTCGCCCCCCACTTCCTGCCCCTCCTTAATGACACCTCTCACTCTGCCTTAAAAATATTAACAGACTTTATGATTTTTGTGCTTTTTTTTTTTTTAAGATGGAGTTTTGCTCTTATAGCTCAGGCTGCAGTGCAATGGTGTGATCTGGGCTCACTGCAACCTCCGCCTCCCGGGTTCAAGCGATTCTCCTGCCTCAGCAGGAGCCACCGCGCCTGGTCACTTCCATGCCTTTTCATGGCTTCATAGTCCGTTTCTGAGTACCTAGGATTATAAGCCTGAGTACCTAGGATTATAAGCACCTGCCACTATGCCCGGCTAAGTTTTTATATTTTTAGTAGAGACGAGGTTTCAAGATGTTGGTCAGGCTGGTCTCGAACTCCTGGCCTCAGGGGATCCACCCGCCTCGGCCTCCCAAAGTGCTGGAATGACAGGCGTGAGCCACCGCGCCTGGTCACTTCCATGCCTTTTCATGGCTTCATAGTCCGTTTCTTTCTAGCGCTGAATACACCTCATTGTCTGGCTGTGCCTGAGTTTATTCCAGCACTCCCCTGCCAAAGGACATCCCGGTTGCTTCCCATTGATTTGGCTCCAACAGTGTTCCTTGTGGAGCTGCCTTTCTCCCCCTTGAGGCTCCAAGGCCAGGCTATGGGATGAATTCACCTCTGTGACCCTGGGTCATTCAGCAGACGTGCATGGAGTGATTTGGTGTTAGGCTTCCTGAGCAGGCCCCAGAACCATCATCAAGACTCAGGACCCCAAAGCAAGGGTCATGGTGGGGGAGCTGCCGCTGGGGGAGGTCAGGAGAAGGCAGGTATGTAGGAGCCTACCAGGGCACCACCATCTGACAAACGCCAACAAGGCTTGTCCCCGGGAAGCCAGCAGGCCTGTCCTGGGAGGGCCTGGCCTGGAGTGTCAGCGGGAGGCAAGGCTGTGGATCAGAGGGGCTCTGCTGCAGCTGCAGGATGAGTGGGCCGAGACCAGGGGATGGTGGCTGGTGGGCAGGTGCACGGGAGGGGCTGCCCCAGAGGGCACAGCCCATGCAAAGGCCCAGCTGAAGTCCCAGGCATGGGTCAGGGCATCAGGAGCAGAGGACCTTGACGGGCAGGCGACCAGGAGAGGAAGCCCAGGAAGGCAGGCGGGCAAGCAGGCTGCCCCTGCCCCAGCCCCTGGGAAGAGTTTGGATTCTACATGGGGGTCCCTGGACCTGAGCAGAGGATGTTCAAGAGGAGGGGCCGCAGCTCTGATTTATGGTTTTAAGTTCAAGCCAGAGACCAAGATGGTCTGACCTGCAGAGGGGGCTCTGGGAGGTGAGGAGGGGGCTTTGGGAGGGGTGTGGGAAGTAAAAAGTTCCTCTTTAAAGTTTTCTTTCTTGTTAAAGAATAAATCATAAGTGTGCTAATAACTCTTTGTGAAGCCCTATCCACTGTAGCTGTTAGACACGCCATGCTTACAGGCACGTAGTACACTCTATGTCCTTGTACTTTGACCAAGATATCTGTGCTGGGCGTGCTCACAAGCATGTCCCAGCTCTCCACTGCTTTTACCTGTTTAGAAAAGTTTTAAGGTGTTAGCCAACCGAGTTTTAGTTTAGATTGTGAGGTCTGGCTCCAGCCAACGGAGATCAGACACAGCAGTAAGGATGGCCCCAAATGTGTAAGGAATAAATTTGTCTGTTTTCCTTTGTTCATTGCACTCTTGTGGAAAGATGGCTAGTGAGAGTGCCCTTCCTGCAGTCCAGGAAGTAAAAGTTGTGTTGTGACAAATCCTTTGCCTCAGTGCTGATTTTTCTTTGGGGTGCCAAGTGTCTATTTCCAACAAAGGGCTCCTGGGGCTGTTGTGCATGTGTGTGTGTGTGTGTGTGTGTGTGTGAGGCAAAGTTTGCAGACATCCAGGATGCACAGTCGGGAAGAAGCCCAGGTTTGGCCACACCAGGCCCTGGCCTCCATTGCTGCCTGCGAGCTGGCGTCTGGCTGTTCTCCATCGCTCCTCCCCAGCCTCTGTCCAGGCTGTGCTGGCCACCCTACCTTCTTCCCCACCGCCTCGTCTCCTCCCTGCCTCAGGTGGGGCCATTAAATTGGTGCCTCTGGGGCAGCGATGAGGCAGTGGAAAGTTCCTCCTCTCCCTTCCCCCCCGCACAGGCCACGTTGCCTCCAGCCACATGCATGGGCTCTGTGGGGCCTGCAGGACTTCCCTTGGACACGGAGCCTGGCCAGGAGCTCTACGAATATTTCCTGTTGCACCCACATGGTCGTCCCAGGGCATAGACACCACTGCCCCATGGTGAGGGGACAAAGCTGAGGGAGGTGATGGAGCGGGCAGAGCTGGGAGGGCGGCAGGCTGGGCTGTGAATCTAGGTCTGAATGCCCCTGCCCCCCGCCCTGCGTCCTTCTCCTGTGAACTCACTGGCCAGCTGCACATTGAAGAGGTGGAGCTGGAGGTCCATTTTCACTTCTGAAGATCACCCGGGGGCATTTCTGAGGCACGGCTGGGGTCTCTGCCAGGGAGGCTCCTGTCTGTCCACATAGGAGGGGCTCCTCACGGGAAAGGGGGTTGGAAGCTGCGTTTGCAAACCCTGGACAGAAGATCAGGACCACCCACTAGGAAGGAAGGGCAGGAGGGAGAGGATGGCGCCCTTCCTCCCCACCCCCTGCAGCCTGCAACAGAGCCGCAAACATTCATAGGTTTCACCTGAGGAGGGAAGGGCTAGCTCAAGCTTGGCTTTTAGGGTGGGGGCATCAGAGATGAGCTTGGGCTTTTGAATGCCCACCTGGTGGTTGTGGGGGTCCTGGGGATCCCTGCCACTCACTGGCTGCACGACCATCTTCACTTCTGCTTGGTTACCTTGTCCACAGGGTGAGCTGATAAGTAGTTAACTGGAGAACAGTGGTGGGAAAGGGAAGGAAGTTGGGTTGCCCGAAGCATCTAGGAAACTTGTACCCTCTGCATTGATGCTCCATGCTCATCTCAACTGGATGTCCCATCTAAGCCTACCCCTACCCCTAACCTTAACCCTACTGCTACCCCTACCCCTAACCAACCGAACCAACATAACCCTGACTTTAACATTACCCTTCCCAGGGGGTGTGCTGCTCTCCATCAACCACTAGGTGGCAACAGCGCTCCACGGATCCCATCAAGCCGCCTGCTGGCGTGGACAGGAGACGGACTGTCTGGCCTGGGGGTGACTGACATCTGGCCCCTCCCTGGGCGCCATCCAGGACGGTTCTGGACGAAGAAAATTCCAGCTGTGGGCCCTCCTGGGGTTGGGCTGGGGAAGCCACACCTGCGCCCCTGCGTGTCCCCCAAGGATCACCTTGTAGTCCATCAGCAAACCCTTCCTGCTGTGCCTGGCGCGTGCTGGGGGCAGAGCTCGGGTGGGGTTGGACCGCCCAGGCCCCTACCCCTGCGGCTACCCTAGGGCCATCCAGGCTGTGGGAGGAAGGCCCGGGTGAGGGGGGCTGGTGGTCAGGGAGGTTTCCCAGGAGGGGGGCCCAGCGGGGAGAGGGTGGGGGCATTCTGGGGGGGAGAGCTGCGTCCACAGCACCAGGGACCCGAATGGTGCTGCCCACACCCAGGACCAGCCCAATAATGAGCCAGCCCAGCCCAGGTGAACCTGATGGGGAACCTCTCCTTCACAAATGCTGAAGGATCTCAAGACAGGATGGCAGAGCACTCAGCCCAGCACGGGCCCTCTGGGCATGGCCCGCCAGCTCCCTGAGCTCCCCTGGAGACGCTGCCCACAAAGCCTCACTCTCCATCAGGTCAACTCCCGGCAGCCCTGCCATGGAACGGGGTGGCCTCAGCCCCACTTTACAGAGGACAAAACTGAGGCTCCGGGAGGGGAAGGGACCTCCCTGGGAACCCTCATCCCTTCCATCTCCGGGCCTTCTGTCCGTGAGTCGCTGTCACCGCCCTAGGAGCCTGGGGTTGGCCCTCAGAGTCCCAGGCCAGTCCCCACCTGCCGGTGTTGGCTCCCTCCGTGTCTTCTCTCTGTCTCTTACAAGGACACTGTCATGGGACTTAGGGGCCACGAGAAAAAATCCAGGATGCAGTTAGATGCTGTCTCCAAACGAGGTCATGCTCACAGGTTCCGGGGGTCAGGACGTGGGCAGTCCCCAGGCAGGCAGGGCAGAACCACTCAGACCCTGAAACCTGCCTGCTGACCCTGTGCCCCTCTGTCCTGGGGGCCTGTCCGGCCCGTGGCGGGGGCCTCTGTCCTGAGTCACCGACTTCTCCGCCTGTGTTTGTCACCCACTATCAGAATCAGCAGGGGCTCCCCACCCTCACTCTGGAGGGTCTGCTGAGTGGTCTCTGGTGGCCTCCACCAGCCTGGCGTGGTTCTGAGCTGGCAGCAGGAGGTCTGTCCAGGGAACCCCAAAGAGACTGAATATCCTGACTATCACCCTCCCCTTGCTACACCCTGGTTGCCACCAAGGCTCTGTACAAACCTCACCTCCTCCTGGAAGCCTTCGCAGACCACCAGGCAGGCTTGGGCCTCCTCTGAGCTCCCTCTCTCCAGCCCAGACGACTCTGTCATGATCTCAGACTGCGGGCTCACCCAGGGCCCCAGGGGTCTAGCACCCTGTGCCCCATCCCACAGACTGGGACCCACCCAGATGGCCCAGCAGGTGTGGGAGAGCCCTGATCCCTCCCCCCACCACACGGAGAGGGCAGGCGGGGCCCCAGCTCAGGAGCTTCTCCCCAACCGCTCACTCTGTCTTCGCACCCTGAAGACGGCCGAGTGGGGGCGCTCGGACTCCACCGCCACGGTCACTCTTCAGCCTGGGCCCTGGGGCGTGGCTGCCATCGGCTGCCCACCTTACACCCCGCACCCCAACATTTGGAACCGTCGGCGGTTTCTTGACCTCCCTCTTTCCTCTGGGCTTTGCACGTGCCATTCCCACTTTCCTGCTGCCCAGCCCCCCACCCCCCTCCTTCCAGCCTTCCCTGAGAAGGGTGGGTCAGGGCACCTGATGCCCCCCACGGGTAAGGCTTCATTTAGGACACCACAGTCCCACCTCTATGCCTGTGCCTCTGCCCACCCCGTTTTTCTTCTCTGTGTTCCCTTCTTCTTGTCCCCCAACTTTATTTCCATTTCCTAAGCTTTCTCATTTTTCTTTCTTTTTTATACAGTCTCACTCTGTCGCCCAGGCTGGAGTGCAGTGGCACGATCTTGGCTCACTGCAGCCTTTGCCTCCCAGGTTCAAGTGATTCTCCTGACTCAGCTTCCCAAGTAGCTGGGATTACAGGCACCTGACACGCACCACGCCCGGCTAATTTTGTATTTTCAGTAGAGACAGGGTTTCTCCATGTTGGCCAGGCTGGTCTCCAACCCCCGACCTCAGGTGATCTACCCATCTCGGCCTCCCAAAGTGCTGGGGTTACAGGTGTGAGTCACTGTGCCCGGCCTCTTTCTTGTTTTTCTAATCTCAGCCAAAAAAGGGCCTCCTCCAGGAAGCCTGCCCTGATTTCCTGGCTGAGCAGGAGCAGGCTAGCTCTTTCCTTGGAACCCCACCCTGTGGAAGCAGCCGCCTTCTCATGAAGTGGAGCACTCGGGTCCTGGAGATGGGGTCGCAGATGTGCCCATCAAAGGTCTCCCAGCCCAGACGTGTTTGAGCCCTCACTTTCTGGAGGCCAGGCAGGGAGTCTCAGATCTCAGGAATCCAGTGCCTGCCTTGAGCAGGAGTTCAGGGGACACTTAGTGAGTTACCGCCAGGCACCAGGCAGTGATGGAGTGATGGAGTGAAGTCACTGACCAGAAACCTGTTTCTGTGTGGTGCCCAGGGAGCGGGGCTGTGGAGAGCATGACCCCCTGGTTAAAATCACATCTGCCTTAAGGCCTCGATGTGCCACATGGAAAGATGACGGGAGACGCCACCAAAATGAGATGCCAGCGACTCTTATTTTTGTTTGTATACCTTCCTGTATTGTTTGACATTTTTTTACAATGTTATTTTTATTATCCTATAAATCAATACATTCATTCCCAGCTTTGAAAAAGTGAAAGCATTGAGTGATGTGGCTCCATTCTGGTTCCTGCAGACCTGGGAGGGGCTCTGCGGTCCCCTTTTGCCCATGCATACCTGGCTTGTCCCCACAGGTGGGTTTTCTGAGACAGGGTGCTCTTGGACACAGGTCTGTCCCCAGAGCCTGCCAGCAGCTCCAGAGACAAGACAGCAGGTGCCCAGGACGATGCGGCTCGGTTGCCAGGTAACAGTGGTCACCATGGCAACGGCTGCCTCCTCGGAGGCCGCAGAAGCCTTGGCACCCGCCCCCCGCAGGCCGGGGGTGGTGGAGGCAGCCGCTGCCCACCTGGCCACCCACCTCTGCGGCTTTTCTTTCTCTTCCTCCTCCCACCCTGGCTTCAGGCTCAGGGTAGGCTGTGGGGCGGGGGCCGCCTGGGGTCTGCCCTGGCCCTTCCATGGACTCTCCTGCGTCCCTGCCCTTTTTGGGGCCCAGTTTCCCCATCTGCCACATGCGGTGGCAGGCTCTGCTTTTCCCGCCCATTCACAAGCATCTCTGGAGCGTCGGCCCCGTGCCAGGCTCCACATTGGCTGGGGCGCCTCTTGCTGCCTGCCCTAGCGTGGGGTGTGTGACTGGGGCCCCAGGCTTGTCTGGGTAAGTGGGCAGTCATGAGTGTGGAAGTGGAGGATCTCAGGGCCGGAGGCCGCAGAGCTGGGGTTTGGGGCCAGTTCGGCCCTGGGCCTCCATTTCCCTGGGTGTGGCAGGAGTGAGCCTCCCTCGCCTGCCTCCACAGCGCTGCTTGGAGACAAAGAGAAACAGGGGCTGGGCCTGCAGGGCAGCAGCCAGGTCCTGCCTCGACCCTGGTGACTGGGGCACAGAGCAGGAGGGGTCAGTTCTCGCTCCTGATTTTCACACAGCTCCCCTGCCATGCCCGTTCGCCGGGCTCCGTTTCCTGGGCGTTTCATGACACCTGCCTGCGGCCCGGTCCTGAGCACTGTGCGCCCGGCCAGCCTCTCCCCAGCCTCTCTGGACCGGGCGTTCCCGCACCTCCGCCGGCAGCGTCACCCGTGCCTGCACACTCCGGCAACCCTGGTGTGCTGGGTGACCCAGGACAAGGCCCTAGGCCTCTGTGGGCCCGGTCTCTTTGCCACCCCCGTGGGAGGTGTGTGTCTCCATCCTGGCACATTCTAGCACCCTGATGGTAACTTGGGGAGCTCCTGGCGGGGTCAGACACCTCTGACAGCCCGGGTTCCTCATCTGTGGCCGAGGGACCCAGTGGCCCTGTCCACAGCCCCGCTCCCTGGGCACCACACACAAACAGGTTTCTGGTCAGTGACTTCACTCCGTCACACCGTCACTGCCTGGTGCCTGGCGGTAACTCACTGAGTGTCCCCTGAACTCCTGCTCAAGGCCCAGGCAGGCACTGGGCTCCTGAGGTCTGCAGGGGAAGCCGGCACACACGAGGGGCCCGCCAGACCCACAGCCACGCATCCGAAGCCATCCGGGGGCCCAGGCACCCCGGGCCACCTCGCCCCAGTCCCGTTTTTATCTGCGCTTCATCCTTAACCCATTCTCCTCCTGTTCATCCAGCACCTCCCGGCGTGTCGGCTTCTGGAAGGGTCTGTGGGGGCCCAGCCGTTCCCAGCCCCTGCGTGGGCGGTTGTGATCCCAGGAGCAGCTGCCGAGAGGCCCGATTTTGACCATCAGAGGGGATTGTGTTAGCGCCAGGCGTCCCTCAGCGCTGATTACTCGCCATGGCAACCTCCTAGCAACCACGCAAACAGGTTGTGCACAGCGGGCGCCGGTGGTTCTCGGACGCAGGGACTTGCGGGGCCATCCGGGGTCACTTCGGGGAGGCCGAGGTCCAGGCCAAGGGAGCCGCCTGGCTGCCCGGTGTGTATTTCATTAAGTGGCACCAGCACTGCCCAGCACACAACTCGGCCCCAGTCACCTGCAGCCGGCGGGACCCCCAGCAGGTCTCAGGTCAGCAGGTCTGGGGGTCACTGCAGCTTCCTCATTTTCCAGGGACACTGCCCGCAGCGACAGGCTCCGGTGACCCCGCCAGTGAGGCCGAGCCTGGTTCCTGCCACGTGGGGTTTTGTGGGCGTCACTGAGAAAGGCCCGGGCCCTGACCCAGCACTGACCCTGGGCCCCCCACCCCTGGCCTCCTCCCACCCCGGTGGACAGGCACCCCACACCCACAGACTCATCCTATACCTATAGACACGCACCACGTACACTCTGCAGTGCACACACCTCACACAGACACACACCACTCAGCGCACACACTTCACACACACTTCACACACACCACAGTGCACACACCTCACACAGACACACACCACTCACCACACACACACACACTCCACAGTACACACCCCTCACACAGACACACACCACTCACCACACACACTTCACACACACACTCCACAGTGCACATACCTCACACAGACACACACCACTCACCACACACACACACTCCACAGTACACACCCCTCACACAGACACACACCACTCACCACACACACACACTCCACAGTACACACCCCTCACACAGACACACACCACTCACCACACACTTCACACACACACTCCACAGTGCACATACCTCACACAGACACACACCACTCACCACACACACACACTCCACAGTGCACACACCTCACACAGACACACACCACTCACCACACACACACACTCCACAGTACACACCCTTCACACAGACACACAGCATACACCACACACACTTCACACACACATACACCACACACACACTCCATAGAACACATTCCTCACACGGACACACACCACATGCACGACACACACACATATTCCACAGTACACACACCTCACACAGATACCATGCACAACATATACCACACACACACACTCCACAGTACACACACTGGACACAGACACACACCATGCATCATATATCATACTCATTCACCCATGGACACACATCTCTACACACACACACACACACACACACACACACATTACACAGTACACATATCTTACACAGACACACACACACACACCACACACACATTCTGTCACACACACACTCCACAATTAGCCACGTGCTGTCCTACTACGGCGCTGTGAGGTGGTGCGTGCTGCTGCCCCGTTCCTGCGATTGCCTTTGCTCTGGTTGTGATGATCAAAGTGATTGTTTCTACAGTGGCTGTTACTGTTGCGTTTATTATCGCTGCATTAATTGTTGTTTCTCTTTGGTGCTGACTTTCCCGGCTGTGTGCCAACTTCCCATGCAGCCGCGGTTCTCAGCCCAGTGATTTTGCCCCCGGGAGACACTTGACAATGTGTGGCAACATTTCTGGTTGTCACAATTGTGGGGAGGTGGGCTGCTGGCGGTACTGCGTGGAGGCCGGAGGCTCTGCTGGATCCTGCGATGCGCAGGCCCCACCGTGGGGGGTTGCCTTGTCAGTGGCGCCCCGGCTTCCTCATCATCCAGAGCAGCTGGACCCCTTTGCTAAGGGGAACGGGTTCAGGTTTATAGAGTCCTCTCTGGGAAAGCAAACACGGGGTAGTCACGATGAAAGCTCCACGAATCAGACCTCTGGGTTCCTTCATGGTTTCAGCATTTTCCTGCTGTGTAGACTTAGCTTTCCTGGGCTGCTGGAATGAAATACCATGGACTGGCGGCTTAAACGAAGGATGTTCATCTCTCACAGTTCTGCATGCTGGAAGCCCAACTTCGCGGGGCTGTGGATTCAGGTCCTGGCGAGGGCTCTCTCCTTGGGTTTGCAGATGGCCCCTGGGTCCTCACGAGGGAGAGGGGGAGAGAAGAGCATGAAGGGAAGGAGGAGGAAGAGGGCAGTTACGGTGTCTCTTCCTCTTCTTGTAAGGCTACTAATTTCATGGCAGGGGTCCCATCCTCATCTAGCCTAATTGCATCCCAAGGGCCCCACCTCCAGACACTGCACTGTTACACTGGAGGTTAGCTTTTTTTTTTTTTTTTGAGACAGGGTCTTACTCTGTTGCTCTGGCTGGAGTACGGTGGTGCATTCATGGCTCACTGCAGCCTCAACCTCCTGGGCTCAAGCAATCCTCCCACCTCAGCCTCCTGAGTAGCTGGGACCGCAGGCACGTGCCACCACACTGGGTAAGGTTTTAAAAATTTTTGTGCAGAAAAGTTTTGGCCATGTTGCCCAGGCTGGTCTTGAACTCCCGGATTCAAGAGCTCCTCCTGCTTTGGTCTCCCAAAGTGCTGGGATTATAGGCATGAGCCACTGCACTGGGCTGCGAGGCTTCAACATATGAATTTCGGGGGACACATTCAGTCCGTAACATGTGTGATCCTTTTTTAAAATTTATTTTTACTCTACACATCTATACACCCTCGAGGCTGCCACCTGGCCGAGGTGTCCTGGTGTTCTTTCTCCCTCAATACATTTCCTACGCTGGTGGTGCCCCGGCTCCTGGCACTGCAGATAGCTGTCTCTGTTCCTGAGCTTCACTTCCCGGAATCATACCGGCCAGAGCCATTTCTGTCTGAATTCTTCTGCTCGTTGTTACGCTCACAAGATATGCCCATTAAAAAAAAAAAGTAGAAGTTGTTTGCTTCCTTTTTATTTGTGTTACTCTATTATGAATATACCACAATTTACCTGTCCCTTCTCCTACTGACGGATGTTGGGTTTCAGTTTTTGTGTACTTTTTGAAAAAAGGCTGCTATAAATTTTCTTTTCTCTTTTTTTGAGATGGAGTCTCGCTCTGTCGCTCTGGCTGGAGTGCAGTAGCACAATCTCGGCTCACTGCAATCTCCGCCTCCTGGGTTCAAGTGATTCTCCTGCCTTAGCCTCCTGAGTAGCTGGGACTACAGGCAGGCTTCACCACACCTAGCTGATTTTTGTATTTTTAGTAGAGACTGGGTTTCACCATGTTGGTCAGGCTGGTCTCGAACTCCTGACCTCAGGCGATCTGCCTACCTCAGCCTCCCAAAGTGCTGGGATTACAGGCATGAGCCACTGTGCCCGACCGAAATTATTTATATGCCTTTGGTGGACACATGATCTCATTACTTTTGTAGTTATTTAGAAGTGGAATTGCTGGACCAAAGAGTTGGCGTCAATATAGCTTTTGTAGGTACTTACAAACCTTTTTGTAAAGCAGTTATTTGGCATCTGCAAAAAATTTTAAATAGGGCCGGGTGCGGTGGCTCACCCCTGTAATCCCAGCACTTTGGGAGGCCAAGGTGGGTGGATCACTTGAGGTCAGGAGTTCAAGACCGGCCTGATCAACATGGCGAAACCCCGTCTCTACTAAAAACACAAAATTAGCTGAGCATGGTGGTACATGCCTGTAATCCCTGCTACTCAGGAGGCGAAGGCAGGAGAATCGTTTGAACCCGGGAGGTGGAGGTTGCAGTGAGCCGAGATCGCGCCATTGCACTCCAGCTTGAGAGACAGAGCAAGACTCCATCTCAAATTTTTTTTTTTTTAAATAGACTTTTTTTTAGAACATCTGTAGACTTGCAGTGAGATGAAGATGGTAGGACAGACAGTCCCCGTATCCCCTGCCCCAGGTCCTCTCTGTTGGCATCTCACATGGTACATTTGATGCAAGTATTGAACCAGCATCGCTAGCGTTCTCATTAATGAGAGCCTGTATTTTACTCAGTTTTCTTAGTTTTTAACCTAACATCCTTTTTCTGGTCCAAGATCCCACATGACATTTACTTGTCATATCTCATCAGGCTCCTCTGGGCTGTGACAGGCTTTTTTTTTTTTTTTTTTGAATTGGACATTTTCAAATAAAATATTACCTAAAAACATGGAGATAATTGTAGATTCACACACGGTTGCAAGAAGTAATAGGCTGGGCGTGGTGGCTCACCTATAATCCAGCACTTTGGGAGACCAGGGCGGGTGGATCATGAGGTCAAGAGTTCGAGACCAGCCTGACCAACATAGCGAAACCCCGTCTCTACTAAAATACAAAAATTAGCTGAGTGTGGTGGCGCATGCCTGTAATCCCAGCTACACAGGAGGCTAAGGCAGGAGAATCACCTGAACCCGGGAGGCAGAGGTTGCAGTGAGCTGAGATGGCACCAGAGCACTTCAGCCTGGGCAACAGAGCAAGGCTCTGTTGGAAAAAAAAAAAAGAATAGGAAGGGATCCTTTATACTTTTTGCCCAGTTTTCCTGGATGGTAATATTTTGCAAAACTCTAGTACAATAGTACCACCAGGAAATAGACATTGATTCTATCCACCAATCCTATTCGGATTTCACCAGTTTGCTTGTACTGTGTGTGTGTGTGTGTGTGTGTGTGTGTGTGTGTGTGTAATTCTGCACAGCTTTATCATTGGTGCAGGTTCCTGTCTCCATCACCCCTGTCACGGTGCTGGGGAGGTCTGTCACCCCGAGAATCCCTGGAGTTGGAGTTGCCTTTTTATGGCCACACCCACCCCCTCCCACATCCCTAATCCCTGGCACCATTAATCTGTCCTCCAATTCTAAAGTTTTGTCATTACAAAAATCTGTCCACAGAATCGTGCTGTATCATACTTTTTGGGATTGCTTTTTCTCGCTCAGCCTAATTCCCTGGATTCCTCTAGCTCATGGAGTGTCAGTAGTTCCTTTTTACTGCTGAGTAGGGTCCCACGGCATGGACGTTCCTGTTTCTTTAACCATTGGTCAATAAAGGACATCAGGGCTGGTTCCAGTTTTGGCTATTATAAGTCAAGCTACTATGAGCATTTGTGTATGGGGTTTTTTTTTAAATTGTACTTTGGGTTCTGGGGTACATGTGCAGGTCATGCAGGGTTGTTGCATAGGTGCATCCATAACCAGGTGGTTTGCTGCCTCCATTCCCCCTTCATCTATATCCAGCATTTCTCCCCATGTTATCCCTCCCACCCTCCCCACACCCCGCTGTCCCTCCCCTAGCCTCCCCAACTGACCCCAGTGTGTGACGTTCCTCTCCCTGAGTCCATATGTTCTCTTTGTTCAACACCTGCCTATGAGCGAGAACATGCGGTGTTTGGTTTTCTGTTCTTGTGTCAGTTTGCTGAGAATGATGGTTTCCAGATTCATCCATGTCCCTACAAAGGACATGAACTCATCATTTTTTATGGGTGCATAGTATTCCATGGTGTCTATGTGCCACATTTTCTTTGTCCAGTCTATCATTGATGGGCATTTGGGTTGGTTCCAGGTCTTGGCTATTGGTATATGGGTTTTTGTGTGGACATTTTATTTCTTTAAGGCAAGTGTCCAGGAATGCAATTGCTGGATCACACGGTAATTATATGCTTGGATTTTTTTTTTTTTGAGACGGAGTTTTGCTCTTGTTACCCAGGCTGGAGTGTGGTGGTGCAATCTTGGCTCACTGCAACCTCTGCCTCGGGAGTTCAAACGATTCTTCTGCCTCAGCCTTGAGAGTAGCTGGGATTACAGGTGTCCACCACCATGCCTGGCCAATTTTTTTTTGTATTTTTAAGTAGAGACAGGGTTTCATCATGTTGGCCAGGCTGGTCTCAAACTCCTGACCTCAGGTGACCCACCTATCTCAGCCTCCCAAAGTGTTGGGATTACAGGCATGACCACTGCGCCGGGCCTGTGTTTAGACTTTTAAAGAAACCGCCAAGCTGTTTTTCCAGCACGTCTGTCCCAAGACATCCATACCAGCAGCGTATCACGATCTGGGTCCTGTACATCCTTGTCAGTGTCTGGTGTCATTATTCTTCATTTTAGCCATTCTGTGAGGTGTGTGGGAGTGGGGTGATCCTCAGTTAGTTACCTCACTTCTTTGAGCCCCCAGTGTCCTCATCACCGACCGTTTGATATGGCTGTCGGAAAGGCTGGTGAAGTAGACACGTGGAAAGAACTTGGAACGATGCCTGCTATGTTAAGAAGGCTCCTATCACCCTAATAATTACGATCACATTGAACTACACAAAATTGCCCACGTGGGATCACTTTTGGCTCATAAAAACCCTGAGATTTTATACAGCTCTTCCTAACATTGTTATTAAGGACCAACTAACTGCATGGTTCTGGGCGCAGGGGAGACATGTCCCTCCAGCCTCTGCACCAGCTGGGTGGGCTCCTTGGTCCCCACCTGCAGGGAGGGCTTTGCAGCCTGGTGAACCACTGGGCCTCCCCAGCATGCCAGAGCTTGTCAGATGAGGTCAGGGGAGAGGAGGAGCTACAAGATTCATCTGGTCACCGAGTGGGCAGGGGTTGGGGGAGGAGAGTGGTTGGGCGCTGTGCCAGTGGGTGGCTGGGTGATGGTCGTGGTGGGCAGAGCCTGGACCAGCTCTCTTGAGTCCTGGGTCTTCCCACCTCTGATCCAGGGTGGGGCGGAGCTGGCACCAGACACTTCCTCTCTGAGCTCCACTGTTCCAGTGCCCACTGGGGGCCGTCATGGGGTGAGAGGGGTTGGGATGTGGTGGCACTCTGGACAGCTCCTAAGTGCTGGGCAGATGTGCAAGGGTGTTGTTGTTATTGACAAGCTTTCGAATGGCAGAGCCCAGCCTCCAGCAAGTGGGGACCTGCCCAGAGGGATGGCGTAAGACTCGGAACTACCAAGATGCCGGAAACCTTGGGGCAGGCCGTGCACGCTGTTGGCAGACCAGCGTCCCGGAAGGGAGGAGGACGGGGATAAGATGCAGGGCCTGCCTGCCCTCTGCCCAGCCCTCAAGAAGGGATGGGACCATGCCCAGGCATATCTGTGTCCCCCGGGGCGCAAGGAAGGGAATCCGTGAGGTTGGCCAAGCATGCAAGTCATAAGAAGCTTCATTTGTGGGGGACAGTGCTCCTTCCAGAACACACTCTCCCCCACCTCCTTAAGTGCAAACAACTTTATAAGAGAGCCCTGGAACCTTCCCAATTTTTCAGCTCAAGAGAGGCCCCCTCAATGAGGTGAGCAGAGTCCCTGCCTGCAGCCCCCAAGACTCCACACCTCCCAGGACGACAGGCCCAGGAGAGGCCACACCCTTGTTTCTCTCTTGCTTCCCAGCACGGCCTCAAGTATGCAGCCCTGGTGGGGAAACGGTTCTGGAGACAGGCAGGTGAGTGTCTCACCGGCATCTTCCCCTGCCCAAGGACCCGCATGCCCCGCCCATCCCACCCTCTAGAGGCAGGCGCCTCCAGGGCTGAGGGCAGGCCACCAGTCTAGCACTTGGGGGTCCAGAGGCCCCATCATCCCCTCCCCTGCTGCAGTGTGGGGAACCAGGGTGGGAGCTGCCCTTGGAGGCAGTCCAGGAGAGGGGATGCTCCCTCTGATTGCTGTGCAAATTGCTGGGCTTCGCTGATTACCACCCATGCATATTTATCCTGCCAGGGCTTGGATGGGGCAGGCTGTCCGGGCCTCATGGCAGGCTCCTTCAGGGCTGGCTTGGGAGAGTTGAAAAGCAAAGGAAAGCAGCTGCCTTTCGCTGGCCCTGCTTAAGCGACAGGTAGAAAAGAGGGTTTTGTCTTCAGGGGCCCCGCTGAGTTGGGGGTGCCAGGTGTCTGTGGAGCCCCAGGAGCCCCAGGAGGGTGGAGCACTGGTACACACACCTGGTGGGCTTTGTGGGGGATGGGGGAGTAAGGGGATCTGCCCCCAGGGCATCCTCAGAGTGGTGACTGACTTACCTGGGGAATGGGGGGATGGAGGGCGAGGGTGGGGCAGGAGGAGAACGGGCGGCCTGGAGGGCACTGGCACTCTGCTGCTGCCCAAGTTCCACTCCTGGATTCCTATATCAGCAACGCTCTGGAAGGCAGGACGGAGCATCCCCATTCTACAGGTGAGAATGCAGAGGCTTAGATAGGGGAAGAGGCTTCCCTGAGGCCACACAGCCGGGGAGGGCCGGCACCCAAGCCCAGGCCTGCTTCATGGAGGGGTCCCCTCAGGTCCATTCTGTGTGGTGGTGGGAGACTGGTCTGACCTCACAGCCACCAGGTGAGAGCCGGCTCGGCTCTGCCTGTCCAAGCGGGGAGAAGCTGTGCTTCCCCTGGTTCGTGTGCGTTTCCTCCCTGGGAGATGCGCAAATCATCACACCTGCCCACTGGGCCACTGCAAGGGTAAACGGCAGAGCTCTAGGAATGCGCTTACTCTAGCTGGGGTTTCTGGACCTGGGAGCACAGGCCAGGTGGGGAAGGGAAGTGGGTGTCACCAGGGGGTGCCCCTAGCTGCGCCTTAGGGTCGGGAGAGGCTGCTATGGCTGCGTGGAACCCAGTCTCAGACATCCAGAGCCTTCAGAGCTTTGGGGCCCCAAAGATGTCCCAGGAGCTTCGTTTGTGGGGGACGTTGCTGTTTCCAGAACAATCTCCCACCTCCTGGTTTCAGTCGGATAAGGATTTTAAAGTCATCCTCACGGGTGCTGGGGGTGAGGATCTCAACATGTTTCGGGGTCCCCATTAGTCCCTTCCCTGCCACACCTGACCCTGTGCCCCTTTGCTGTCTAGAGGCTTCCTTTCTGCTCCATGTCCGAGGCCCCTCCTAGGCCTCCTCTGGGCCACGTGTGCTTGGGGCCTGTCCCCGCTACCTCCGCTCTTTCTATGCCTCTCTCTGGGTCAACTCAAATTCTGATGGCTCCCAGTGTCTCTGCAACCCTGACTCTCTCATCTGAGCCTGTCTGTGTCCTCCTGTGATCCCCGTCCATCCCTAGCCCTGGCACTCCCCGAGGAGGCCGCAGGCCCCTCAGCGCACCCCAGACTGAGCCTACAGTCTCCCCCGGGGGTGCCATTTCACCCCCCAGGCTGGGCACTGGGCGCCATGTCTGACCCTCCTCCATCCCCATCCTCCTTCCACCGCCAGCCACCCCTGTGCTCCATCCCTGGGCCCCTGCCTCCAACTCTCCCTCCCTGGCAGTTTGCTGATGTCGATGCTGCAGGTGGCCCAGGCTCTGCTACCCCTGGGCGAGTGGGTCTCTGCTTTCCAAATCTTCCTTCTTCACAACTGGAGCCCACCTTCTGATCCCCTTAGGTTACCACAAAACACCCCGTATTTGAAAGTGTTCTATGGACCTAAGAGGGCAAAGAGGCACCTTAAAATGTTTGCTGGATGACCGTAGGAGGGTGAGGCACTGGTGGGCACACCTGGTGGGCTTGGAGGGGGGGTGCCAGGGCATCTGTCCTCCAGGTGGGAGGGAGGGGAAGGGAGGGAAGCCGAAAGCTGCCTGTGGCCAGCAGGGGTGAGGGAGCAGGCAGGGGCGAGGGAGCGGGCAGGAGGGAGGGAGCCGGGCAGGGG
>CAUYQU010097591.1:0-16869 GCA_963574635.1 Cheracebus regulus | reverse complement strand
CAGCCTTTTTGCACTGGTTTCTTCCCATTTTTGTGGATTTATCCACCTGTCGTCTTTGTAATTGCCGAGTTTCAGATTGGGTCTCTGAGTGGACGTCCGGCTTGTTGGTGATGAAGTTTTTTCTGTTTCTTAGTTTTCCTTTCGGGGGGCGCCCCTTCCCTACAGAGCTGGGCCTTCCTGGGTTCAGCTGTGCTTTCTCCGTCCTCAGCGCTTCCAATTGCTGTTCTCCTTGTGGGGATGGGACCAGCCGAGCCCAACTAAAAGGGCAAGCAGTCCCGTACACCCCGCACCGAGAAGCGCGGCGACGGCCAATAGAATTGCGCTGGCGACCCTTGTGGCTCCTTCTCTGGGAATCTCCCAGTCTGTGGGCATCAAAAATTCGTCTGCAATTGCGGCATCCACTCGCTCTCTGTGCTTTCACTGGGAGCTACAATCCTGAGCTGCTGCTACGCGACCATCTTGGATCTCTCTCCGCCCAGTGATGAAGTTTTTCTGTTTCTTAGTTTTCCTTTGGTGGACACCCCTTCCCCACAGAGCCGGACCTTCCCAGGTTTGCTGTGCTTGCTGTGAAACTCTCAGTCCTCAGTGCTTCCAATTGCTGTTTTCCTTGTGGGGGTGGGACCGGCCGAGCCCGTCCATCCCGTATACTCTGCACTGGGAAGCGCCGCACTGGAGCACAGGCAAAACAGCCGCGCCGGCCAAGAGTCACGCTGGCGACCCATGTGGCTCCTCTGCTGGGAATCTCCCGGTCTGTGGGCAACAAAAATTCATCGGAAAGTGCGGCATCCACTCGTTCTCTGCGCTTTCACTGGGAGCTACATTCCTGAGCTCTTGCTAATCGGCCATCTTGGATCTCTCTCCAATTTTTTTTTTTTTGAGAGAGAATCTTGCACTTTTGCCCAGGCTGGAGTGCAGTGGTGCAATCTGGAGTCACTGCAACCCCTGCCTCCGGGGTTCAAGCCATCCTTCTGCCTCAGCCTCCTGAGTAGCTGGGATTACAGGGGCTTACCGCCACACCCAGCTAATTTTTGTATTTTAGTAGAGATGGGGTTTCACTATCAAGCTGGTCTCAAACTCCTGACCTCAGATGATCCGCCCGCCTCACCCTCCCAAAGTGCTGGGATTATAGGCGTGAGCCGCTGGGCCTTGCCTCATTTTTGGTATTTATATATAAAGTTGTATAATTTTTCTTCTCTAAATATACTTTTCCCCCCAAACAGTACTTGCTTCTTGGAACTACTTTGAATTTGGTGGCATTCAATATGGAAAGATTAATTATAGTTACCTCTAATGAAAGAGAGTATTGGCTTTAAAAATGCCAACTGCAATTAAACTGCATTGTTATAAAAATAAAATTCTATTGTTTTGTAGGGAGAAAAAGTGTTTGGTGTTCTGGTTTTGTAATATGTATGTTTTCACATAATTAAAAATACATATCTGTGCAATTTTTGATAATATGAAGACCTCTTTTTACCTTTTATATGTAATTGGTACACAGGATGTTGCATTATACAAGTAAAATATTTGAATAGTGGTATAAATACATCTCTGGTCATGAATTTTATGTGTTTCACTTTAAAAAGGATACCATTTTGCATTTACTCATGGATTATGGATGCATGAGAGATGCTGTTATTCTTCACTTAGTACTTCTATGTTAGTGGAGAACAGAATCCTCTCATTATTAACAGATTTAGTTCTCTGGCAAAATCATATAAGAGGAAGTTGAGGATGCCTTGAATAATACTGAAGACTCACACATAGATCCAGAAAAATCTTCAACTGCCCTAGATTTTAAATGATTTTAGAATCTTTTCAAAACCTCTTTTTAAAAAAAAAAAAATGCAGTTATTTGAAATGCCATCATGTGTTATTTTGGCTAAAATGGTATTTATATTGAGAGTTGTGAAGAGAGAAAAATGGTGTGAAAGTATATGTGGTTGAGATTATTCTAATTTCCTTTAACCCTTGAAGTTTTAAGGTCCTATTGTTTTCTTCAATCCTGGGCTTAAAAAAATCTCAAATTCCACATTTCCTCCAATTCTAGGATGTGTGTTTTTATTCTTATGTCTTCACACTTCTGAAGATGAGAAACGTTGCTATAAAGGAAGGAATAAACTGTGGCACCCCTGGGGGAAGTCCTGCTCTATCCAGGTAAAAACAGCCACTGGAGAAAGGGTTTTCTGATTTGATTATCACATTTGAGATATCTTCTTTGCCAGTTCTGTAGGGAGTTGACTTGTGAAGTTATTTTTTGACTCTTAATTGTTGATTAAGATGCCTTGTATGAAATGAGATTATAATTCCCCACTGAAGCAGCAAATCACAGCCAGCAATGGCAGGCATCGTGGAGGGTCCTGGGAGAGGCCCGACACATTGTACAGTTAGGGGAGGTTGCATCTTCAAGCCTGGGCATCCTAGCATTGAAAACCTCCGCCAAAACATTGTGAATCTATATAACCTTGGGAAGCAATTCTCCATGACCTTAGCTCTGATGCCTCTTGACCCCTGAAGGGCATTCAGCTCAGCATCAACTCTATGGCCAGGGGTGTTATGGGTGGCAGAACTGCCCCCAGACTTCCTCCTTGTAGGCCAGTGTGGAGTCTCTGCAATTGCTAACACATCCTGCTCTACCTGAATTAATGCTTCCACAAGTGGAAAGGTCAATACAGAAATGTAAGGAGAACACCGCCTCGCCTTCTTAGGCATCCCTGGGAACTGGACAGATTCGGTCCCAGCCCCAGTCTCTGTTGGTCAGACTAACCACAGAGGCTGGCAGAGTAATATGCTCATGGGGAAATTTGCCAAAAGTCATATTTATGTATTTATGTAGAGACACAGTCTCACTCTGTCCCCCAGGCTGGAGTACAGTGGTGTGATCGTAGATCACGGCAGCTTCAAACTCCTGGGCTCAAGGAATCCTCCTGCCTTGGCCTCCTACGCTACTTAGGATGATAGGTGCGGGACACCACACTGGACAGAAGGATGTGTCTGTAAATAGAGTGGGCAGCCTTGGGCAGTAGAGCTGGCATCTCTCCCTGGGGAGCAGAGGGCAGGCAAGCTTTCTGCCCAAGGGAAATAATTTGAAATTTTAAAATCACAGTTCCTCTTTTGTAAAGCCACTAACCAAATGTGCAGGTATCATCTGTCATCTGTGTCTCTGTGTTATTCTATGGGATTGAGGCTAAGGAAACTCACAAAAATGCTAATACTTTGGCTACTGCTATTGCTGTGAATAATATCTGATCCTTCATCTCTGACACAAGAGTCTTGTGTCTTCTGCCCGCTTCTGTGAAACAATGAAAGACTAACGTGTTAGCTTGCCAGCATGGTGAAAAAATCGCAGGCCCTTCATAGTTCTTGAGCCTTATATGTCAAGAGCTATGAAGGGAAACAGAGAGACAGAGAAAGAGAAAACCACGTGGAAAAAATAACAAAAATAAAGTTTGGAGATGAGAAAATTCTTGTCATTGTTTGCCTATGTATATTTTTCTTTTTATTTTTTTTTTTGTACTTTAGGTTCTGGGGTACATGTGCAGATCATGCAGGATTATTGCATAGGTACATACATGGCAAGGTGGTTTGCTGCCTCCATCCCCCCATCACCTATATCTGGTATTTCTGCCCATGTTATCCCTCCGCTATCCCTCCCCTAACCCCTTCAACTGACCCCAGTGTGTGATGCTCCCCTCCGTGTCCACGTGTTCTCATTGTTCAACACCCGCCTATGAGTGAGAACATGCGGTGTTTGATTTTCTTTTCTTATGTCCATTTGCTGAGAACGATGGTTTCCAGGTTCATCCATGTCCCTACAAAGGACATGAACTCATCATTTTTTATGGCTGCATAGTATTCTTTTCTACCTTGCAACACAAAGGATTTCCTATGGTTTGTTTTTATAACTTTTAGAACCAGCATCATCCTTTATTTCCACTTCTCTCCTTGTGTGTTTGAAACGATAAAGGAGTAGCCATCATTCCTAAGTTATTTAGGCTAGTTTTTTCCAAATCTAAGCAGCCACTATGCCAGAGAGAAATTGGGCTTTTTCTTGGTCTTCCCAGAGTAAACAATACTTTCATAAGTGGGAAATGAATGCAAGCATGTTCTATCTCCCTGGCAACCCTTCCCAGGAACTCTGCCCAGGTCATTTGTGGCAATAACTGCTTCTCTATAAACAGGCTTTAAATTCAGATTTCTGCCCCCCTAGGTGAAACTGGAAATAATTGAATGGAATCGCAATAATGTTGATATTGATGAAAGAATCTGGCTGCCCTATGGATGGCCATCACAAGCTCGTTACTTGTGTTTCTTTACTGCTGTGTGGAACTATACTTCTGTCAACACCTACCACATTATATTCTTACTATTTTTTGTTGGCTCTGTCTCAAAGGCAAGTGTCCATTTCATTCATCTGTGTGGTTTTTTTTTTTTTTTTTTGAGACAGAGTTTTGCTCTTATTGCCCAGGCTGGAGTGCAATGGCATGATCTCGGCTCACTGCAACCTCCGCCTCCCAGATTCAAGCTATTCTCCTGCCTCAGCCTCCCGCGTAGTGGGATTACAGGCCTGGCTAATTTTGTATTTTTAGTAGTAGAGACGGGGTTTCTGCATATTGGTCAGGCTGGTCCCAAACTCCCAATCTCAGGTGATCCACCCACCTCGGCCTCCCAAAGTGCTGGGATTACAGGTGTGAGCCACCACACCCAGCCTCATCTGTGTATTTTTTACTTCCTTAGGGAGTTCCCATAGATGTTTCTCTTTTCTTTCTTTCTTTCTTTCTTTCTTTCTTTCTTTCTTTCTTTCTTTTTTTTTTTTTGAGGCGGAATCTGGCTCTGTCACCTAGGCTGGAGTGCAGTGGTGTGATCTCAGCTCACTGCAACCTCCGCCTCCCGGGTTCAAGCAATTCTCCTGCCTCAGCCTCCTGAGTAGCTGGGATTACAGGCACGTGCCAACATGCCCAATTAATTTTTGTATTTTTTTAGTAGAAATGTTTCATTAATCAATGACTGAAAACTAAGCAAAAAAAGTACATAATAACAGTTGATTCTCTTTCTTCGCAGTAGTTACATTCTATCAAGGGACACAAACACGGATTCACATTAGTGAATATGGAACCATGGCTTTTAGAGGAAATACAGGGCTAGGTTGCTCTGAGCCTCTGGTCACAAAATTTTTGCCAATTGATCAGTGCTTAGCCTTGTCTTAAGTCAGTGTCTGTTCAAAGAAGTCATATTTAATATGCATTACCGCTTCATTAACATTCATCTTGAGGCCAGTGGTACTGTAACTCTTGCTTGAAGGAAGCTCGGATAAAATATAGATTTTCTCCGTAAGGCACATCTCAGCCTTCTTGTGCCTAAGAAAACTAAGCAACACTACTATTGGGGATCATTTTAAACAGTGCGGTCACCCACACAAATGCAGTGAAAAGGACACTGGTTCTCAGTGTGAGAGCTGGCAAAGGCGGAACGCCCCCAGCTTCACTCCCGCTGGGGACGTGTGCCTCGGGTAGACTCAAAGTGTTTGCTGCTCTGGGCATGTCTGCAAATGACTGGGAATGTGTCACAAACATAGATTTGGGGGTGACGAATAAATTTTAGTAAGTAGAAAATTTTTCAGATGTGGAACCTGCAAATAATGATGATCAACTGTATACACACCAACTTCCCTTCTGTTTACACTTCATTCACCAATGCAAGGTTTGAATTAACATTGTTCTGAGACACATGTATTAGCACTGAACATGATACCTGAGTTTAGGACCTTGTTATCAAGCACACACTGATGAAATCCCCAATGTGTGTGTGTGTATATATATATATATATATTTTTTTTTTTTTTTGAGACAGTCTCACTCCATCACCAGGCGCCACGCTGGAGTGCAGTGGCACAACCTCGGCTCACTGCAACCTCCATCTCCCGGGTTCGAGCAATTCTGCTGCCTCAGCCTCCTGAGTAGCTGGGACTACAGGCATGCGCCACCATGTAAAAAATTAGCTAAATTTTTTGTATTTTTAGTAGAGGCGGGGTTTCACCATGTTGGCCAGGATGGTCTCGATCTCTTGACCTCGTGATCCGCCCACCTCGGCCTCCCCAAGTGCTGGGATTACAGGCGTGAGTCACCATGCCCGGCCCCGCAACGTATATTTTATAGCTGTTTCCTCTATTGCATGTATCCAGCTGCAGAGAGTTAACTGTGCATTTCTCTGTAGACAGCCTTGTTCTTTTCTGCCTATGGATAAAATGGTTGCAGCCTATTAATGTCTCTCTACTATAATAAGCAGGAGGGGATGGACACAGAGTGGGCCACGAGCCATCTAGATACCCAGAAATTAGAAGTCACAGCAGACAGGAAGTGCTGATCAGGCCAGTGATCACTTCCCATATCTTGGTGGAAAGGGGAGTTTGGTGTGTGGGATGATCGACTGCCCACGTGTCTCATGAAGGGAGGTATTGCTGCACAGTGCATTGTCTCCTGGCACGGACAGCCTCTGAATTACTAATAGCTCAGTACTATGAAATAAGCTTCTGTGGGCCAAAAACAGACATTTTTATGTGGCTCATGTTGATAAGTAGAGTGCCCTGTAATAAGGCACAGCAAAGCAAATAGTCCCCAGTGTGAGGCTCCCAGTGGCTGGTCTTTGACTGCCAGAGGTTCACAGAGGTGGCTTCAAGGGCAGAGCTGCAAATGGAAAGGGAGTGGCAGGAGGGAGGGTGTGTGTCTGCGCAATTGTTAACAGTGAGTCACACTCACTGTTGAGTCTTTCCTAGACCATAGCTGGCATTTCTGCTATGATGGCTCTGAGTGGTTACTGGGGAAGAGAGCGAACCACATGTGGGACACCTGAAAGCAATTATCTTGGTAAATATGATGTGACAACAATAATATTCACCTTCTAAAGCAGACCTCTCAGCCTCTGGGGAGCCAATTTGGAAATAGGGAGATAAATGACGTATATACAAATACCATTTCATCTATTAATAAATCTTTATAGACCTATACCTGTACCCCAGGTTGAAAATAATCACCAAAACTGAACAAACACCTGCTATGGTTAAGGCATCATTTTAAGATCTGGGAAGGACACAAAGAGGCATGAGACACAATTATTGTCCTTCAGGATTTTAGACTGTGGTTGGAAACAAGGCATGTGGTACAAAAAAGAGAGACCAGGCCAGGTGTGGTGGCTCACGCCTGTAATCCCAGCACTTTGGGAGACCGTGGCGGGTGGATAACCTGAGGTCAGGAGTTCAAGACCAGCCTGGCCAACATGGTGAAACCCCATCCCTACAAAAAAATATAAAAAATAATTAGCCGGATGTGGTGGTGCACATCTGTAATCCCAGCTACTCGGGAGGCTGAGGCACAAGAATTGCTTGAACTGGTGAAGCTGAGGTTGCAGCAAGCAGGGATCGCACCACTGCACTCAGCCTGAACAACAACAGAGTGAGACTCTGTTGAGAGAGAGAGAGAGAGAGAGAGAGAGAGAGAGAGAGAGAGAGAGAGAGACCAATATGCTTTGGATAATTTCTAGATCAATACACAGAATAATGATGCATTATGAAATATTACATGCCGTGACCTAACATACAATTCCATCTTTGCTGTGGAGTGTAGGTGCATAGTGCAGGAGTCCTGGTGCAGGTACATGGTGCAGTTGCATGGTGCAGGTGTCCTGGTGCAGGTGCATGGTGCAGGTGTCCTGGTATAGGTGCATGGTGCAGGTGTCCTGGGGCCCCACCCTGGCCTGGGGTTCTGCTTCCACAAAGACAGTCTCCAATGCTCACTGACAGTGGGAAGACCTGGGTCCGGGCAGCCAAGATGTCCTACCTATTCACTCAATTTCAAAACCAAAATCCCGTTTTTAACAGAAAAATGCAAAATATCAAGGAATGTGGCTTAAATCCCAGGGTATAAGGACTTTTCAACCCACATCCTAGAATGAGGCGCACAAGTCTCTGGTCATCCCCAAAGGCAAGGGAGGAGGAGAAGAGTTGCCTTCCACCAGGAGCTCTCTCCTAGGAGGAAGCGAGAGGACAGGACCCACACTGAGCACTCCTGCACCATCCTTCTGCAGGGAAGAGCCAGATAAACTCCCCCACCCCACCTTCAGCACAGAGTGAATGAGTGAGTCGGGGGAGGGCTGAGGTGCCATCTATCCTGCCCTGAGACACAGCCCACCCTGCACTCACATCAGTGAGAGCCTGAGATGATGCACAGGCTCCCAAAACCTTTAACAACCACTTCAACATCAATTTACTGCAGACGGCCATGGAAGGAGGCACAAAAATACAGACTTGAGATCAACATTTGGGAGCAATGAATGAAATGCTGGTTTGGATACTGTTAACTAAGTAGGACTCATGAGTTACCAAAACAACCATCATGGAGCCAAGCCTTCAGGGTTAAAAGTTCCATTCCCTCCCTCCCTGTGCCTTGAATGAAATGCAACGTCCAACTACCTCACTGACGCTGGGTTCTCCATAAAGTAGTAGAACTTCCTGTGAAAACGCTAATTTTCACACATAAGACGTGGAGGTGGTGGCAGAAGAAACATGGGTTCTGTAATTGCTTCTTACAGGATAATTAAGAGCTTAATATTATAAAAGTTAATTATAAAATTATATTAATTAATTTCGATAGCCCAGCGATCCTTCTGGAATTGATGTCTGAGAAGAACAAAGTCCCCAGAGAGGTCCACAGGGAAAAAGTCGAGTCAGACAGAAATTTTCAGGCCCAGAGCTGTGCCTGCTTTGTTCTGAGCTCTAATTTGGGAAACATAAGGAGGAAAAAAGATGGACACATAGTGACAGGGACCCTTGGGCTCCTGAGGGTGATGGCAGGAGCACATGAGTGACAGCTGTTTCCAGATATGGACTGGTGACAAGATGCTTCCAAGAACCAAAAGGTAGGCCTTACTACTTCTTTGTAAACTTTCTCAGGCTTATATTATACAAGGGGTAATTTTTAAAAAATAATCATCATGATCTTTTCTAAATGAAAAATTTGATGATGCGTTTACTACCCAAATTACTGTAATAATGAACTGTCTTCTAGTCAATTTCTAATATAATTGGGGGATCTATGGCATAAAGCTTAAGACTGAGACACAATTCTCCTCCTCTCTGTCACAAGCTTCAAGCCTGAGATTTTCCTGGCAACTCGAAGCCTTCTTTTAATGTTGTCAGCAGTATGTCTTCCTCCCCAAAATTTATAAAAAGTGGTTTTGTTTGGGTTTGTGTTTTTTACAGATTAGGAAAGATATTTTCATCTTTCAAGTGAAAAAGATATCCGCCAGCAAGAATAATGAGGATTTGAGAAATCATTGTGGAAAAGAAGATGTGTTTATACGAAGCCAGTGACTTTAGCCTGACTGTCATGCATCATGTAAGCACATTTGACAGAAACAAAGACAAACTTAAAAATTCGATGATTATGCCCCCAGCCCATGTATTTGAGAAGTGAGCACCTTGAGGGTAGTTTGAAGCAGGGGCTTTTTGGCAAAAGGCAGATCTTCTCCTTCTCCTTCTTTTAATTTTACTTACAGTTCTGGTACACATGTGCAGAACATGCAGGTTACATAGGTAAATAATGTGTGCCATGGTGGTTTGCTGCACCTATCAACCCATCACCTGGGTACTAAGGCCCTCATTCATTAGCTGTTTTTCCTGATGCTCTCCTTCCGCTCAACCCGGGACTGACAGGTCCCGGTGTGTGATGTTCCCCTCCCTGTGTCGATGTGTTCTCATTGTGCAGCTCCCACTTATGAGTAAGAACATGCAGTGTTTGGTTTTCTTTTCCTGTGTTAGTTTGCTGAAGATAATGGCTTCCAGCTTCATCCATGTCCCTGCAAAGACATGATCTCATTCCTTTTCATAGCTGCATAGTATTCCATGGTGTATACATGCCACATTTCCTTTATGCAGTCTATCACTGATGGGCATTTGGGTTAGTTTCTTGTCTTTTCTATTGTGAATAGTGCTGCAATAAACACACATGTGCATGTGTATTTATAATAGAATGATTTATATTCCTTTGGGTATATACCCAGTCATGGGATTGCTAGTCAAATGGTATTTCTGGTTCCAGATTTTTGAGGAATCACCACAAACTTACAGTATAAAACCGTTCCTATTTCTCCACAGCCTGGCCAGGATCTGTTGTTTTTGACTTTTTAATAACTGCCATTCTGACAGGCATGAGATGGTATCTCCTTGTGGTTTTGATTTGCATTTATCTAATGATCAGTGATGTTGAGCTTTCTTTCATGTTTGTTGGCTGCATAAATGTCTTCTTTTGAGAAGTGTCTGTTCATGTAGAAGGGCACATCTTCCTTCCCCACTATGGGACCTTGGGTTGGTGTGTCTGTGGTTCCCATGGCAACTCTCAGATTTAATGATTTACTGGAAGGACTCACAGGACTCAGGAGAGTTATAGCTTGTGACTGTGAAAGGACACAGATTAAAATCAGCAAAGAGAAAAGGCACACAAGGAAAGGTCTGAAAGAGAAAAGGACACTAGCTTCAAGTTGTCCACCCCAGCGGAATTGCCTGGCACATGCTTAATGCTCCTATAGTAACAGGGTGTGACACACCTGCGAGGTGCTGCCATCCGAGGAAGCTCACCTGGGCCTTCGGTATCCAAGGTTTTTATTGGGGGTTGGTCATGTAAGCAGTCAGTGCCTTCACAGCTGACCCTAGCTACTCAGTCTCCAGCCCCGCCAAGGTCCAGCTGATACAGCATGGCCCAGAGCCCCAGGCGTACAACAAGGGATCATCGTAAGTCACATTGATAACACAAACTATCTGAGCAAGCTGGTATAGCATGACTCAAACCTCAGTCACACAAGCATTCCTATCAGGCCTCAGACGTCATCTTGCAGGAGGCCTTCAAGGGCCAGTCCTTTGTTTGGAATAGTGTAAGGTCTGTGCACCAAAGCCTGCTGAGCTAACCTTTTACTGTACGATTAATTACTCTGCCTCCCTGGAACCTGATTTTCTTCTCAGAGAAACTAGACGAATAAAAGTATCTTTGTGATAACTCCAAAGGTTGTCCTGAAGATAGTATATATGTCACATGTTCAGAATAATGTCTGACTTACATCAAAAACTCCATGTTATCATTTCTAAAGTTTTAAACTGTTAAAAACTTTATACCAGGGTGTGGTGAGTCTTCTGGCTTGGCTTATATGTCCCAGACTTGGAGCTAAAAATGTTGGTAAACAAGAAATGCCAATTGGAGCAGACAAAAAAAAATAGCCTCAAGAAATGACAACTGTCTCTAGCCAAAGGAATAGAAAAGGGGCATCCTAGCAAGACAGAACACTTTCAGGCAATAACTGCTCTGGTGCAGTAAATATCATAGAGAAACTGTGGCCCCCACAGGTACCCCTGCCAGCAAAGGCTGAGTGGGGAGCCTACACCGCCACCATTGCCAGGCTGTAACAAGTTACCTAAACCTCTCTGGGGTGATGTCAGAGAAGGCAAGGTAGGGACCTGGGACTGTCATCTCTGATGGATAGTAATGAGCACCACCCACACACACACCAGCATTAGTGGAGACCATGTAAACAACCAGAACTTCCAGGATATCATGATGCTATGAAGCACCTCTCCCCTGACCAGATGGGATGGTATCCAAGGAGGCCTGGTGGAAAGTCAGGACTTCCATCACTGCCTAGTGGTCATGACCACAACACATGTCCTGCTCCATGGTGCCAGTGGAGGCCACATGGGTAGCAATAACAGGGCACTCTTACGAATTCCAGCCAGGGTGGTATCAGCAGACTACTCCCAGCCCCAATCATTAGCAACAAGGGTGCTCTCCTTCCACCAAAAGCCAGTGAAGTTTGAGTAGGGTGGTAGGTGCTGGAAAATGCTACAAGAAGCAATGACTGAAGATATCTTAAATTTTGCAAAAACCATAAACATAGAGATATAGGATGCTGTGCAGACCACAAATAGGATGAACCTGAAATAATCCACTCCAAAACCTGTCATTGTCAAATTTCTGAAAACCAAAGATAAATTTTAAAATCTTGAAAGAAGTGAGAAGCAGTGCCTTACATACAGGAGAAAATCAACTTGAATCACAGCTTATTCCTCATGAGAAACTATGAAAGCAGTACAATATTTTTTATGTCCTAAACGAAAAATATTTTCAACCTGTAATTCTATATCCAGCAAAAAATGAGTCCCAAAATAAGCTTCAACTCAAAGATAATAAGGAATTTTGTGTATTTCTCCCTCATCTTAATCAAAGTCCCCGTTTTATACCCAGGATTAATCTCTTACTATAATTAATGGCAATGAGAACAACTGGATCCTGTAGATAAAACCAACTATTAGCCAAAGCGATATGTTTACTCAAGCATTGTGGTCCAAACATGGCAATAATAAAACACCTTGACATTGGTACCTTTTCCAAGGGTGGAAATTACTTTAAATCCTGTGATTGTATAGAGTTATGTGATATTTAATTTATATGATGTTAAATTTGCTTTTGTGAAAACTCATTTAGAAAACTATTTTTATATCCTTTTTACTTTTGAATCTCTCTCATATACACTTTCAAAGTATAGCAGGTGAGTAAATTTGGAACATCTTCAACAGCTGGATTATCTACTTGAACTAGTCTACATTGTAGAGCTTACTGCTCAAAGCATAGTCCCTAGCCACACATGGTTATTTAAATTTAAATTAAGTAAAACTAAAATTTAGTTGCTTAATCACACTGGTCAAACTTCAAGTGCTCAGTGTGGCCAGTGGCTAACATATTGGATGCACAGATACAAAACATTTCCATCATCCTCAAAAGTCCTATTGGCAGTGCTATTTCACGGGGCTAATCGGTTCTCTTTATTTCGTGGGACATATTTCTCTTCTTAGAATATAGTTTTTTTTTTTTACATAAATTGTGAATTTTGGAAATATATATCTAATAATATCAGATTTTAGGTGTCAATAATTAATATCTGATATATTCACATTACCATCATAACAAATCCACTTTTGCATCAACATTTTCCATCTTTTCTCAATCTCTCTCTCTCTGCCAGAAAAAACCACCTGTCTACTGGAAATTTTTATATTAAGTGTTCAGTAAGTGCTTTTCATTGCACTTTCAGGAGGAAGCCAAAATAAAACCTTAGGAAATATATGGCATAAAGTACATAGGTTTGGCTAAAATAGCTTTCCCTCAATACACACATACATATACACAAAATGTAAATAACATCATGAGAAGTTCAAAGGTCCCCAAAGTGTTCCGTGGACTTTTATTTAAACATTAATAGCATTTTATTGCATGGTTTGCATGTTCTTCTTCTTGCTGTCTAAAATGCCTTCACAGTGCCCTCATGCAATTGTTGAGAACCCGTTGCTATAGTTAGCACAAACTTAACTGAAAAATTATACATGACTCCCCAAATAAGTAACTGCAAATAAAATTATTAAGATTAACTTCAATAATTAGTTGTGACTATTTCTGCTATGTCAAGGAATGTTTTACTCAAGCAACAACATAAAATATTCATGAATCCTTAAAGAGGGAGATGCTGAGTTTCTGGCATCAAATATAGCTCTGCGGCTGGGAAATAGCTCCAAATGCAGGACACCCTCGGGCACAATGTTAGTGTGTGGATCATTACAAAGGGAACACTCTAAAAACTGGTGAATCTACAGAATCAAATCCAAGAAAGTGCTGCATTGGCTTCAGTAAATGGAGCCAATGCAGTCAATGGATGGCTTCCATCCACCAGTAAATGGAGAGGCCATGTTGACTTACCCTCCCCATTTTCCCCAGTGTTCCACAACTTAATGCCAGCAAAATGGATTCTCAATGACTTCTTTAATTGCTGCTCGAATTTCATTAGGTCTGTCATTCCCAAGCTTTAGAGTGCTTATGTATCAGCTGCAGAGCTCATCAAAATGCAGATTCCTGAGCTGTATCTTAGAGATTCTAATTCATTCAGTCTGGGTAGGACCCAAGAATCTGCATTTTGAAAAGCATCTCCATATCACTGGATGCAGATGTTTCATTAACCATCCTTTGAAAAGCATGAACCAAAGTCTCCCTTCCTTCATGCATTCTCTAACCTAAATTTTTAACCATTCTGCCACGGATAAGAGCATACGTTAGAAAACTAGGCAGGTTTAGGTTAGAATCTTACATCTTTACTTAGTCATATTAACCTTGGACAAATTACTTATTGTTTTCAATATTGAGGTTTTCCCCTCATATTGTTGTAGTTGTTGTTGTCTTATAGCACTATCTTCAGTGGCCATCAGCGGTTTAATTACATGCGCACATTTTCTGTTAAGAACCTTAAGTGAGACAAAATTTCATTTAGGCATCAGTGTAGCATCTCTTTTAAATTAGCCTAGTAACCACTAGAGACACAGGTATTTTTTTTTCTATAGCTTTAGAAGTGTTACTCTTTTTTCTCTCTCTCTCTCTCTCTCACTTTTTCTTTTCTTCATTTTTTTCTTTTCTTCCTTCCTTCCATTCTGATGTTTGCTGTTAAGATGCTAATTTCTCCCATATTGCCCAAAATATCATAAAAACTACATTTGCAATCTGCCAGATTCAAATCAGAAATTTCATTTCTGGAGTTTTTCAAAGGTCCATAGTCTATCTTTGGGTTTATTGAACTAGGGTTATTTTATTGGCACAGATTTTTAAAGATTGTTAAAGTTGATGTGTCTTGATTTCTGCTCCTAGCATCTTCTTGGTGGTCCTGTAAAAAGAAAACTGTCCTAAGTGACTCAACCACAGCTCAGAAACGTCACATCTGCATCATTACCTAAGAATACTTTCTAACATATTTTTAAGCACTGTATTCATAATGTCGGTCTTTAATTCAACTTGCATACTATGAAACTGGTCTGTTTTATATTTGTTAAAAACTCTTTTCATTTTATTTTTGCTTGAGTCCAACAGTTAAATCATTTTTCCCATTTTTTATGGATTGACGTGTCAGGAAATTGAGTAATTCAGCTAATTAAAAGGTCTAAACCTCGTCCCAGGTAATTGATTCACTAGAGAAAATGGAAGAAAGATGTGATATAAACAGTAATGCATTCTTGATTCTCTTTTGTTCTCTTTTTATTGATTCAGCACATAGTTGTGAAGTTCCAATTTGTCTGAGTGGCCTGGCTCAGTGGGTTCTGGCATGCACTTATGTGTGGATTACACACATATACTGACACATTAGATTCCAACCATGAGAGTAGTGTGAGGTTAATCAACTTGTTCTTTCCTCTATTTCTATAAAAAGCCAGAGAAAATACTGGGAAAATGGCTCGGCAGTCCTGAGGTACAATGGGCTGATGACTCATTCTTGTATGTGTGTGCGACAGGGTCTCACTGCACCCAGGCTGATGTGATCATGACTCACTCCAGCTTCAACCTCCTGGGCTGACACCTCCTGAGTCGCTGGGACTACAAGTGTGCACCTCCACACCTGGCTATTTTTTAAAATATTTTTTATAGAGATTAGGGTCTCACTCTGTTGCCCAGGCTGGTCTCAAACTCCTGGGCTCAAGTGATCTCTAACCTCAGCCTCTCAAAATGCTGGGATTACAGACGTAAGTCACTGCACCTGGCTCCAAATTTTTTAATATACATTGAGCACTGGCTTTGTAAGAAGAAAACCTAGAGCCCTGTGTCCTGATCAAAAGAAATCAATAACAAATGTTAAATCAGCAACAAAATTTCCTGTTTTTTAATGAATTGTATTGACATTCATTTATTCATTATTTTATTTTTAGCCTTGTGTTTTTAATCTTATTTCTTTTTTAAGCTTTATTGGGGTATAATTGATGTATAAAATTGTACATATCTAATGTGTACAATTTGATGAGCTTGGATATATGCGAACGTCTGTGATATCATCACCACAATCAAGGTATTAAACATATCCATCACCTCCCAAAGTTTCCTTGTGTTTGTGTATATGTGTGTGTGTATGTGTTTGTATCTACGTGTGTGTATGTGTGTATATATGTGTATGTGCATGTGTGCATGTGCATGTTTGTAGTAAGAACACTTAGCATGAGATTTATCCTCTGAACATGTTTTCAATGTTGACTATCTGCACTATAGTCAACATTAGTTCTCGAGAACTTACTCGTCTTGCATGACTGAAACTTTGGACCCATTGAGCAAGCCAGTCACAGAAGGACATATATTTCTCTCTCTTTTTAAAGAAATTTCAAAATCCTGTATTTGTATTCATTTCTAAGTACCTGGAATGCCATATTCCAACTAAGACACTTTATGCAGTAATAAAAAAGAACCTATCTAGATATCTGTTCCATCAGTGAAGGCCATTTGATTTAAAAAAATGTGTATATCAGTCATATCAGTAAGAGAAATAGTTGTAAATAAGGAGACAAGTTAAAGAAAGTATTTATAAAACAAGAAAATCTGTCATGAACTTGCGCAGACTTCAGCATACACTGTGTCATGCTAATTTGTGATTAAATATAATAGAAATTTTAAGGCAAAGGACATAATAATTTGATCCAGATATTGTGTTCAAATTTTCCCTGATCAATGCAACAGAAAAAATACTAAATACTAATCAAGGAAATGTGTTTAGGTGTGATAATGATATTGTAATTGTGTTTTTAATTTACTTTTATTTTTATTGAAATATATTTGACAACTGTATATATTTAAGCTATGCAATTTGATCATCTGATATACAGATACAGTGTGAAATAATCACCACAAACGTCTCAATTAACATAGCCATCATCTCACATAGTTACCTTTTTCTCTTTTTGGTGAGAATCTTAAGATCTGTCCTCTTCATTTATGTAGCCAACAAACATATTAAAAAAGCTCATCATCACTGGTTATTAGA
>CAUYQU010097588.1:0-16237 GCA_963574635.1 Cheracebus regulus | reverse complement strand
TGTGGCTCCTCTGCCGGGAATCTCCTGGTCTGTGGGCTACAAAAATTGGTCGGAAAGTGCGGCGTCCACTCGTTCTCTGCACTTTCACTGGGAGCTACATTCCTGAGCTGTTGCTAATCGGCCATCTTGGATCTCTCTCCTGCCATAGTTCTTAATTACGTATTCATTTGTTGTGTTTATTGTTCATGCCCCCTGAGGATCATGACAGCTTTTTATTTCATTCCAATCACTTGGCACATGGTAGCTGCTTAGTAATAGTCATTGAATGAATGCATGCATGAATGAACGAAATGATATTAGGCATGTTTCTCCTCCTCCCTAGATAACGTTCTACATTGAAACAGACTCTGATCTCATATCATTAGCTAGAAGCCAAAGCACTGATGGAGGCTCCAGCAAAGGAAGGAAGCTGGGTGGAAGGACAGGAGCAAATCAGAAGTCCCCACAGCCAAATCCATGGCAATTCTTAGCCTGGCCCTGAGTTTGGGCTCTCCTGGCAGCAATGGCCCCAAAGGTGTCCATTGGAAGGCACATCGTTTTCTGTGCCTTAAGATCAGGTAGGTCCACGCTTCTCCTGGCAGCTGCAAGTCCTTTAGAGCCTTTCTGATCTATTTATATCTTCTGCCAGAACCACATGTTGAAAGTAACAAGCTTCTTTACTTTTATTATCTGTGGCATGAAATGGCATTTCCTTTAATTTGATCCAAACTTCCCTCACTCAAGAATTTCAGAATATGGTGAAGAAAAAAAAATCCATGCTTATGATTTCTGTGCCACTCATGGTCTGACTGTTTGGGGAGATCTCCATTCCTCCCAGCCAGACTCTTCAAGATCATGTCTTTCACTTTTGGACCCATCTTTCTAGGCACTTCTCATCTCAGAGTTACCACTGGACTTTCTCCAGGTCTATTTGCAGCTCTGGGAGTTGTGCCAACCAGAGCAAGACACTCTATTCTCAGTCTTTAGGTACAAAAGGATCATTAAAAAAAAATTTTTTTTAAATGCTTTTCTAGGTGATGCCAAATACGTGCAAACAGAGAGCAACAAAATGAGCTGACAGCCAGAGTCATTCATTTTATAAAGAGGGTTTGGACTATTTCTTCTTCAGTGAGAGGCCTTGTTCTTGTTTTAATGTAGCAGTGTCTCCTTGGTTAATCACAGAGACTCAAGCACTCTCCTTTGTAATCTAGCCCTGCCTACTTGGCTTTTTGCCACCTAAAAGTTTAAGGCTACCCACAAGCAAGTGCTTTCTCCCTCACATTGTTAAGTTCAAATAGTCCTAATCATTCCTAAGGAAATATTCTTACACCATACCCACAGCAGTACCCATTTATGCATAGCTATTGTTTCTTCACATTCTATGGAAAAAAAAAATAAAACAGCCCTATTATTCCCCAGCATCCATACATGCACACCTCACAGTGACGCAAATTAAATACATGTCATCTCCCCCTGCCTTTTTTTTTTTTTTTTTTTTTTTGATAGAGTCTTGCTCTTTTGCCCAGGCTGGAGTGCAGTGGTGACATCTCGACTCACTGTAAACTTCACTTCCTGAGTTCAAGTGATTCTCATGCTTCAGCCTCCTGAGTAGCTGGGATTACAGGAGCGCACCACCATGCCTGGCTAATTTTTGTATTTTTAGTAAAGATGGTGTTTTGCCATGTTGGCCAGGCTGGTCTCGAACTCCTGACCTCAGGTGATCCACCCACCTCGGCTTCCCAAAGTGCTAGGATTACAGGCAAGAGCCACCACACCCAGCCATCATCTTCCTTTCTCTTTCTCCATGTGTATTCCTCTTTCTGAAGAATCTTGTCAAAGCTTCTCCGAAAATCAAATGGGACTACATTGCCCAAGTGCCAACTAATCCCTGAGAAAGCCCAAATAAAATGTTCAAGACTTTTTCCCCTCTTGCAGAAACCATGTTCGCTGGCCCCCAACAGGTTTTTTTCCCTTTTGAAACATTTACTGAACTAGTTCCCAAAGTACTAGCAAGATGATATATATGGTCTACCTTCTTTGATAAATAGAATTTTATACACTATGTAACCCAGGAAAAAAACAAAGACATGAATAAAAAAGATAATAGTACTTTTGGGGGGGGGCGGGTAACAGGTTTCCAGATGAGTTGTTTTCTTTTTCTGTGCATTTCTGTATTCTCCAAATTTTCTGCAACAAACATATATTTTGTAGTCAAGGAAGGAAAATCTTTTATAAAGGAAATGTGGCTACACCCCGGGTGGCAGTGTCATCTGAAACCATGGATGACATCCCGCTGGGTATGGGTGGGATGACTGCTCACATTCTTTTGGCAAACATTATTAAGTGGCATCATGATAGTCATTGGGGGTTACAAAGACAGGCGAGACACCTTCTGCCCTCGAGGAGCCCAGAGTAGATGGAGGGAGAAGGCTTGCTCATTCTGCTGGTGTTTATGTGGGGCCTACTTCGCAAAGCACACTGCTTCTCATAAGACCTCATTTCTCTGAGGCAGAAAAACATCATGTTTTGACGTGTGGGCTCTGGATCCAGATGACCTGGGTTCAAATCTCACTGCACTACTTATTAGTGCTGCGACTTTGGACAAGTGATCTAACCTGTCCGTGCCTTGCTTACCTCGTATGTAAAATGAGACCAAAATGAGGAATAAATGCAGCGGGTTGTGAGATCCAAGTAATAACTGTGAAGTGCTTGGGAAAGTGCTGGCATGGAGAAAATGCTAAGTGTTAACAACTTGACCCTCCTTCACTGCTCACCCAGGGCCAAAGCCAAATTCTGCTAAGTCGAGTGCATTTGAATACTGGCTCCAGGCGGGCTTGTCTCTCAACTGTTCTGGCTCCTGTAAAGCTCGACTCTCTAAATCATCGTACACTCTGGCATCATTCCTTTGGGTGAGTTTTGGAGCTCATATTTTCAAGCATGGTACCTGTTTCCCTCCAGAGATGATGTCATCAGACTTTGGCTAGTTTGTTTCCTAGACTCTCTGTAAATCTAGGAGAAGACACTGGCCCATATAGGCTATTCCATGTTTGTCCTGCTTCATTTGGGTTAATTACCCTCTCCTTAAGCTGCCAATCAATGATCTAATGCAAACTGTTCTATGATCTTCGAAAATGCAAACTCTAGGAACCCAGCTGGAGAATTAGAGATTGGGGTGTTATCCACCTCACAAGCAAGTCTTCCAAGAAGTTCTTCCAGGGCAGGGTAACTTGGATCTGTTCCCCTATTCTACTTTTCCCCATCCCTGGTAAGGCACAGCCAGTGGAGAATTTTCCATCCCTTTTTTAGTGGAGGTGGGAAGCAAGCTGTGATGCCCCTTTGGTGTTGAAACTCATTCTATCATCATAATGAGATTTCCTGAGATCATTTCAGAACAGATGTCTTTGACAGTTTGGAAATTGTATAGATCCAATAATATTTTAGTTTTTACATGAGAAAAAGAAGTCTTTTTACTTAGAAAAAGAGATGCCAGCATTTCATGTCTTAGCCACATAATAATAAAAATAATAATGCATTTATCAAGATGAAAAAAATCAGAAGGAATTGAAGCATGCTTAGTTACATTGACTTAGTTACATTTTACATTCACATTGAATGTAGTATCAGTCAAAATAGGCTTTAAGCAGCAACAACAGATAATATAATGAGTAAGAAGGGAAAGAGGGCCAGGTGCCATGGCTCAGAGCTATAATCCCAGCACCTTTGGAGGCCAAGGCAGGCAGATTGCTTGAGTCTAGGAATTGGAGATCAGCTTGGGCAACATGACGAAACTTTGTCTCCACAAAAAATAGCCAGGCTTCGAAGCACACATCTGTATTCCCAGCTACTCAGGGAGCTGAGGTGGGAAGATGGACTTGAGCCTGTGAAGCGGAGGTGTGGAGGTTGCAATGAGCTGAGATCATGCCACTGTACTCCAGCCTAGGCAACAGAATCAGATCCCATCTCAACAAGAAAAAAAAAAAAGAGAAGAGATTCTAAGAGGCAGAATGGTTCTGTGTGTATAGAGTAACTGGGGGTTCTGAGAAGCTGAAACCTGATTTATCTAGGAATACATCATGGCCATAAATTGGCACAAATATATGTGGCAATTGGCAATCTAAAATCAGACAGTTCAGATCTCAGCTCTGCTCACTGGTGTTAACTTGAGTAATGGAAACCTTTGGAAAGTCTTAGCTGTTCTGTCTGTAAAAACGCTAGTAGAGGTCACCAGGTTCTTTTTCCAAACGTTTGAGATTAAGTCTCAGAACTCAGGATTTCCCGGATCTTAGAAAGGGAATACAGTCTATGTGCCTTATTTGGGGTGCCTCCCTCTCCTTAGCAGTGTCTTGAACAGCTCCTTGCAAAACATATTAACATTTTTGAGGGAAAATATAAATAAAGATTATCAATATCCTCCTATCAGTGCAGGTCAGGTGAGATTTTTGACACCAAATGAGTTATGAAAAAGCTTTAAAATGTTAGCACTTTTTAGATTGGGATTGTCATATGGGTTTGTGGACCTGACCTGCCTTTCTTAAGAATTGTTGGGATGGCAGGACGCGGTGGCTCACACCTGTAATCCTAGCACCTTGGGAGGCCGAGGCAGGTGAATTACTTGAGATCAGGAGATCAAAACCAGCCTGATCAAATGGTGAAACCCTGTCTCTACTAAAATTACAAAAAATTAGCCAGGCAATGTGGTGGGTGCCTGTAATCCCAGCTACTCAGGAGGCTGAGTCAGGAGAATCACTTGAAGCCGGGAGGCAAATGTTGCAGTGAGCCAAGATCATGCCATTGTACTCCAGCCTGGGTGATGGAGTGAATGAGACTCCAACCAAAAAAAAAAAAAAATTGGGAAGATTAAATAAGACAAAGTATTAGGCACATGGTGTGAATTGAATAAAATATATTTATGATTTAATATTAATAAATACAATTCATAGCAATATGTTGTAAGAAAATCATGATGTAAATATTTAATCAAATAAAATATTTGCTGGTGTCCACCAGTGCTAAGAGCTGACCTACAGTACATTGGTTACCTAAATGTCTACCACATTGCAGGTATAGTGCTCTGGGCTTGCCAGGCATAGTCTCCTTCTGTCAATTCCACAGTCCCACAAGGTGGTTTCATCTCCTCTGCCCACCGATTTTTTTTGAGACAGGGTCTTACTCTGTGGCGCAGGCTGGAGTGTAGTGGTGTGATCATAACTCACTGCAATCTCTACCTCCTGGGCTCAGGTTATCCTCCCACCTCAGCCTTCTGGGTAGCTGGGACCACAGGTGCACCACCACACCCAGCTAATTTTTGTATTTTTAGTAGAAACAGGGTTTCACCATGTTGGCCAGGCTGGTTTCAAACTCCTAAGCTCAGGCAATCCCTCTGCCTTGGCCTCCCACTGTGTTGGGATCACAGGCGTGAGTGATCCTGGCAGTATCATTCCCCTTTAATGAGGTACTTTAGGCCCCACGAGGGTGACTTCTCCAAAGTCACAAAGCCAGTGGGCACCAGGGTAAAGGTTGAACCCAGGATTCTGACTTTAGAGGCAAAATTGAGGCATTCAGTTTACTTCTGGGATTAAAAAATAATTCACAGATAAAAAATAAAGATTTGAGGCTGAGAGTCTGTGAAAGGGAAGGCTGTGTTCCAGGAGTTGCCCTGAACCAGCATCCAGCTGTCAGGTCAGCTATGGGACCGGGAGGCAGGCTGGTGGCCGCCCTGCCCAGGAGCCACAGTCGGCATGGTTGTGGCGCGGGTCCAGGGCTGAGCAGGCTGAGCCCTCTGCTCTCACCCTCAGAGGGGCAGGCTCATTCCCACCAAGTGGCCACCTTCCAATTGCCTTTATTTTCCTCCTCCCTTTACAAGAAACTTCAAGCACCAAGAATTTCTCAACACCAAGCCCTTCAGTCCCGTCTTGCTTCCGTCTAGGTTTGCATGGTCCTCTGTTGACTCTGCCACAGGGTATTGAGGGCTTCAGAATATGCTCCTTTTAAAATTCAATCTGACACCATCTCCTTTCCCCCCACTCTCAGCTCTTCTCAGGGGCACACACTTGCAGTGATTTCTGTGAGCTTCACAAGACAGCAGGCTGTCTCACTGCTTCCATACTTACCCATGAAACCCCCATTCCAAATCCTTAGGCTCTTTGTCTCACTATTCTACCTCCTAGACTGAAAAGAGGCAATTTCTTTTTGACCAAATAAAGACTGGGAGTTTTGTAACTCTTAGGAGCACTGTTAGGTCTCATTAGAAAGCAAGTTTTTCTCAAGACATTTGCCTTGTCTCTCTCGTCCCTCTTATGTGCCTGAGTCTCTCCAGATCTGGTTGCCTCCACCATCTGTCCTGTTCACCGTTTTGGCCTCAGGCCTAGCACAGGGTCTGACACAAGCAGGTGACGCCCACAGTAACTACTGGACTGTGACGCTGGGCTTCCCTCCTAGAGCCTGCCTCTCTCTCCTCCGGCAGGCCTCCTCCTCATTCTCCAGGCCCAGGTACCCCATTACTTCCCCTGGGAAGTCTTCCTTGAATTCCTTGGGTCTTTTAAGTGTTCCCTTCCGGGTCAGCTCCCGGATCACCTATTTCGGCGCTAAGTGTGTAGCACAGGTTGCCCAGCTAGAATAGAAAGTCCAAGAGAGCAGAGACTGCTTCTTCTTTACTTCTCTATCCCTGCGTCTACCACAGATCAGGGCACATGATCTGGACCACAGGAATTCCATAATTACCTTTACAACCTAGGCAAGCCCCTCATGAGAGAGAGGCTTTGCTTGAGTTATTCAGGGAAATGAGGCCCACAGCCTAGGATGCTGTGGGGAGGGGCTGCAGTCACCTGGCTCAAGGGCGCTGCATGTCCTAAATAGCTGACTCTTCCATCTTAGGTTAGTAGTAAAATACTCTGGCCTTGGAGCCAGAAAGGGAAAGAAGCTTATCAAAAAGCTTTATCCAAAATAATATTAACATTCACAGGTAAATCATTAGCTTTCAACCAGGGTCAAAAAATCTAATGCTTTCAACTGTGTTCTTTCAGCTTCAGGCCTGACCATGGGCTGAAGCCCTCTTCAAACAGCACAGAAGCAGGAGGGGTGCTCCCCGCCACTGGGTATCCGGTTGCCCAGGGAATGGCATAGCCCCAGAAAATGCTGAGGATCCCACATGTCGGGATCCTTCAGATGGAACCGTAACATCTGCGTGGCTTTGGGGATGAGGTGATTAACAGGAGCAGGGCAACTTTCATTTCCAGGGCTGGTTTCTCTCAGGCACACCTTGTTCCTCAGGCCTGTACTCACCATTTGTTCGTTTTGTTCCTTTTAATTCCATTAAAACAGCATTTACTGAGCCCTTCACAGGGACAAGGACCTGTGAGATATTGTGGGAAATTTAAAGTTGAAAAAGACTGACCATAAAGGAAAACCAGCAAGATTAAAACATAATAGGGACCTCGAGATAAAAATCCTTGTCATGCTGCATAGAGAAAATTGAATTCCAAGAACACATTGTACACCTCCTAGGAGAAAGAGGCTGTGCTACATTTTGGGGTCCAAAGATGAAGACACCTTCAGTTTTTTAAGACCTTGCTCTCCAGAAGGAAGTGTTAATACCTTCCCCAGAGCACTCCCTTGGCACAAAGTGGGAGGATTACGCAGTCCTGCCCTCATCCCTCCTCACCCGTCCCGAAGGTGGTGGAGCCTGGCCCAAGGGGCATGCCCGTTATCTGTCAGTAACATCTCTCCGGGCCCAGCTGGATTTCCTGAGTCGGAGATTTTCTTGCCCCGCCCCCTTCCAGGAGAACAGAGGGATCCAGCCCTTCCATCCAGGCTCTGGTCTGTCTAGGTGGAGGGCACCGGGAGACCCTAGGATGAATGGAGCCGGGCTACCTGGATGGGGGTGTTTGGGGTGGGGATAGAGGGGCGGGCAAGCCAGGAGGGGAGGGGCTGGAGGACACCTGGCTCAGGGGGCTCAGGTCCTTGGCACAGCGCCCTGCCCTGTGCCCGGTGATTGCAGGCGAACGGCCGGTGCCCCACCCGCGGCCTGGCCACCCACCTGGGCACGCCCTGTCGTAGTCGAAGCAGCAGTCCCCGGTGAAGCGACAGGCTTGGTCGCAGAAGCACGTCCCGTAGACCCTGTCCAGCCTCCAGCCGCGGGCGAAGCAGGCGGGGTCCCGGCCAGGGCAGCAGCGCCCGGCCTCCGCGCAGCCGGCCTGGGCCCCGGGCCACAGCCGCGCCAGCGCACACAGCGCCATCCACAGGGTCCTCATGGCCAGGGCTCTGGCGGCGCCTGCGACGCGACAGTCCCCCGGGGCAAGCGCTCGGCTCCTCCGCTGGCCGCGGCCCGGGATCTGCCTGAGCGGCCGGCGAGGCACAGCCCAGCCCTGCTCTGCGCCCGGCCCCCGCCCTCCATGCCGCCCCTCCCCAGCCCTGGCAGCGCGCCCAACGGAGCCCGGGCGCATGGCGGGGCTGCCCCTGCCCAGGTGGGGAGGGCGCCGCAGTTCGACGCGCCCGAAATCGAGGCTCCCGGCGCCACCCTCTCCCAGCTGCCAGCCCGCGCCCAAGCCCCAGCCCTAGCCCGGGGACCCCCGGGGCGCGCGGAGCGGAAAAGCAGGGCCTGGGGGGCTGGGGGAGGCGGTGCCGGGGCACAGCCAGGAGCCCGGCCTGGGAGGCCACATTTCCTGACTCTAAACTGTACTTCCTAACGCCTGGGGACACGTTAGCGAGCGGACATTTTCACTTTAAAGCCATGAGACCAAGAGCGCTCGAAGTGCAAACGGGTCTCAGCAGCACTCTGCGCGGGCCACCCCGCCTTTGCCCAGGAAAACCCATTCAAATACAGAGTGGACACCAGCTCGCCTACCCTCTCAGTCCGCGAGGGCCGCAGAAAAGAGAGGAGATACGTCCAAAGAAGCATCCTTTCCTTCTGCTGCATTTTATAATGGGACTTCGCTGCCCCAGGAAAATGCCACTTCGCTTCACGAAGAGGCAATTCATGAAGGGTGGGAAGAATAAATAAAATAACGGTGCTCTGTTTTCTGATAAAGCCAATTTCTCCCCCTAAAAACTCTGTGTACTGTTATTTTAGAACTTTCACTTTAATAAAGTGCTTGCCTAACTTTTAATATATATATTATGTATATATATGTTTGCAGTAATACATTTCTCCAAGTAATACATGTATTCTCCAAGTAATACATTTCTCCAGTAATACATATATTACTGCACATGTGTTACTTCAAATGTTTTTTGCAACTCACTCTTTTTGTTCACCAAACTTATTCTGGAACGTTCATTTTATGTTCTTAAATCATTTAATCTAATATGGGTTTTGTATGAAACCAGGAATGTAACGTTTTTTTGCATCTGTGAACCTAAGAAATCAAATTAATTTGATAGACTTTCTTCCTTTCTCATATAAGGACTTATAGAGGAATTTTCTTTACTCATCAGAGAGGAAAGTTAACAAAAGTGGAAACGAAAAAACTTGACTGCAAAAGTAGTGAAAGATACAGTAATCAACCATAAAAAACACGTGGTGAAATGAAAAAGATTTAATACATTATAAGATTTGTATCTTATAAACTCTAACCACAGACAAACTTTAACCAATGTAGACTTGTAATCTTATTTCATCTTCCAAGGAAAACCCACTCTAAAGTCAAAAAGAAATTTTTTCTTTGTGAGCTTATACAAATGCATTCTCAACATTGGGATTTTTTTTTTTTCCTTTTGAGGTAAGTTTCTCTTACTTTTGTAGTCTAAAAAAATAATATATACTTTATATATATATGTGTTTGTGTGTGTGTATATATATATATTGCATATATATATTGCATATATATATATGCAAATATGGGTGTGTATCTTTAGTTTTTGTAGCTGGAACTAAATAACTTTGCCAGTAAATTATAACCTCTGCCTTTTCCCATGTTATAGATTTTATTAGCAGTTTTGTGTTAACTCATTGATGTAATTTATACCCACTCCTTCTCTACGGATGTCTGCTTTATAGAACGCCTTTAGGCAGATACTTATTTTGTAATGCCATAAGAATCTGGAAAATTCCAGAAAGACGTAAAGGGAAATGATCAGCTGACAAGATTACTTTCAGGAATAAAACATGAAATGAAGTGATAACAGAAAGAAGAAGATGAGATCTGGTTTAAGAGAATTAAAAGTATAAGGCCAAATGCCTGCTCAAATACCCTTTTTTACAGCTCCCTCCCAACCCCCACCAGCCCTTTTCCTTACAGACAAAACCAAAATTGAAAACAACAAAAAGTTAGGGGGTCTGTGCTCATGCAATTTAGGCTCCAGAATTACACAATTTGGATCTAGTTCTGATTCTATGATTTCTAACAAATCTCGGTCCTCCAATCTCAAACAGAGAACAGTAAACCTTCTCAGATTATTGTGAGATGCCCATAGAGACGAGGCAATGTTAATGGGAACTAAATATCTATTAATGTCCTAATGTTCACCCTACTCCCACTCCATAATTTAAGCCTAAACCAAGTAAAGACAAGTGCAGTTTTGGTTGTGTGCAAAATAGGGGAGAGCAAAAAGGTTTTATTGCTTAAAAAAAAAAGAGGAAGAAAACCACAAACAAATAATTACTACTTTAACAGCAAAAATAAAAAGGAGCTTGTCTCTGGTAAGTAACATTAAAACAAACAACCTCAAGTTAAAGCTTGCACTGTCTTAAAAATATCAAGATAAGCCACCTGTAACAGGCTCTAGCAAAGGAAGCTGTTCCTGCAGGAATGGGCAAAGTCAGAGGACCCTGACATTTAAAGCAATGGAGTTGACATCCTTACTGGAAACTGGATGCAGTCAACTGTAACAATTAGTGGCTTTGTTTTCCATGCCCTGGAGATGTTGGGAGAGCAGAAATCATCCCAGTGATCAGGTGGATGACTATAGGAAGTAATAAAGACACTCTTTATTCTGAAGTGTTGTCTTTGGAAGCTGTCCAGGATTGGTAAAATTACAGGGGGAAATGGAGACCTACCTATTCATCATTCTAGAACACAGTAATCTTTATTTATTTGAGACAGAGTCTTGCTGTCACCCAGGCTGGAGTGCACTGGCACAATCCTAGCTCACTGCAGCATCAAACTCCTGGACTCAAGCGATCCTCTCACCTCAGCCTCCCAAGCAGCTGAAACTGTAGGCACATGCTGCCACACCCATCTAATTATTTTTTGGAGACATTGAGTCTTGCTATGCTGCCCAGACTGGTCTCAAACTCTTCATCTCAAGCAATTCACCTGCCTTGGCCTCCCAAAGCACTGAAATTACAGGTGTGAGCCATCACCCCTGGCTGGAATATCGTAATTTTAAATAACATCCACATGCATGATCATATTTGATGCTGCATAATTGTGAGGAAAATATTAGCATCCTCATCTTGCAGATGACAGAGCGATTAGACATGTGGCTAATTAGCAACAAAACAGGACTAGAACTGAAACCATTCTTTCCAAAATACTGCAACGTTCTTCCCCTTACATAAAGCTTTTTTATAAGGAGTGGGGAAGGATTGGAATAGAAATTAAAGACAAATAAGATGAAGTACTGTACTAAATTCTATAATAGTGTATGTGGAAATCAAAATACAAGTACTTTCCAGAAAGGTTTGAGTACATTTAAAATGTAAGTTTTACTTTTCTTTTTCTTTGGAGACAGTCTCACTCTGTCACCCAGGCTGGAGTGCAGTGGCGGGATCTCAGCTCACTGCATCCTCTACCCCCTTGGGTTCAAGTAATTCTTGTGCCTCAGTCTCCCGAGTAGCTGGGATTACAGGTGCCCACCAGCACACTCAGCTAATTTTTGTGCTTTTAGTAGAGACGGGATTTCACCATGTTGGCCAGGCTGGCCTCTAACTCCTGACCTCAAATGATCGACCTGTCTTGGCCTCTCAGTGTGCTGGGGTTACAGGCATGAGCCATCACGCCTAGCCTATGTTTTACATTTTTATCTGTGTAAGATGAATAAGAAGTTTCAAAAGGCAACCAGGATGCTATGAGGGCTGTTGAGGGAATCTTTTGAGGTTGACAAACAAGGCAGTTAATTCTCACACAGCTTGGGGACATTTGTCAGAGGCAGAATACTGCATGGATAGAGAGAGAGAGAGAGAGAATATTTCATTGGATATTAGCCACTTTTGCTTATAAGATGCACCAGTATTTTATTTGACACGAACACACACACACACAAAAAACCAATCCTGCCTGCCGATTACACTGTGATGTATACTTATAAGTAAATTGTAGGATGGATTTCAACTTCAAAGATGTTTGAATTTGGAAGCATGTTTGAATTTCAACTTCAGAGATGTTTGAACTTGGAAGCATGTACATCCCTGAGCCAATGAAAAATGGAAAGAGATAACATTTTCACCATCTTGCATTTTATAACATGTTTGGGCAATCCTAGGAAGTTGATGTTAACTTGGTTGTTTTCCTGAAGTGGAAGTTAAAAGGAACTAAATGACCTGGACAGTGTCCCACGGGCTCAAGCCCAGCCCTCTCTGCAGAGCTAGCACTGTTCATTTGGTTGCATTTCTTCTCTTTCTGAGGTTATGGTGTTACTCCACGTTGATGGTCAAAGATGGGTAAAAATGGTTCTTCCCTAAGAAGACCAAAATCCAGTAGAGGAGGTAGACGTGTCATTAGTCACTGCAGCACGTGGTGATAAATGTTACCATTAAAGGGAAGAGGAAGAGATGTCTGAGATACTGACACTGGAGCTTCACAGATGAGAAAGATTTTGAATTTGGGTTATAAAGATCAGGATTGGGAAACCATTCGTCCCTTTATGTTCTCCTTGGAAAAGGCAGATTCAGCCACCAGGAAAACTCTGATAACTTTTGGAAAGATACTGCCTGTATAGGCATTTATTTAATAATGCCAAAATGTTTGGACAAGTATCCAAAGATGCCTGTTTAAGGTGGTATACATAATACTTTGAGTAATTCTTCTCCTATCACCTTATAGAAAGCAGTCAAGTACGTCACCACTAAGGTTTATGCTGCCATTTCTATGTCTTGACCCCATCAATGAAAAAAATGCAAACTGAATATGGAAGTGGTAAAATAAATTCATTGGTTGCCTACAAAACATCAACTTTTCCCTTCTTTTTCTAAGACTTTTTAGATTTTCCTTTCCAGAGGAAGCACCTCTTCCCTCCATTATTAGACAGCACCCCTAGTTCTAGGGATGAGCTTTGAGGATTAATCTTATCCTCAGCCTATGAACCCATCACTCAGGGCCTGGTCCAATCAGAGTCCCAGGGATCAGGGACATTTGTTCAATAGATGACTTGATTTCACCTCTTCACATACTAGGGGAGAATGGGGATGCATTTGGCTATATGAAGCCAGTCTGAGATCTTAGGCAAAAAGTCAGGGAAGACAGAGCCAGGGAATCACAGGGGCTTTGGGGTTGACATTAGAAGTTGAACTTCTGCCTTCTGAATCCTCTGCCCTATTAAATCCTTTTTATAATTTATGCCATTTTCAATTGCAGTTTCTGTGGCTTTAAACAAAAGGACTCAACAGAGGAGATATGGACAGTGAAAAGAGCTCAAGTTTTAAAGAGAAAAGTAGATCTGAACTGTGGCTCTATCACTTATTATACAACATGAAATAAATTATTGTAAACTCAAGCCTCAGCTTCTTGATCTATAAAAATGGAGATAAATAAGAAAAGCATTTAATTATATAATTTACACATGTCTAGTATAGTTACTGCTTCATAAAAATGAGCTGGTAATTAATGATAATTACTGTATTTTTGCCCTGGACTTTAACACAAAAGGCATACTTTAATAATGACTAACATTTTTTTTGCATTAACTAGTGTGTTAGACTACATGGTGCAATCAGAAGAGCTCTGTAGTGGGGTCTAAATCCCTGGTTTCGATCCTGCCAATAAGTGATCTTGGGCGATTCATTTAGACTCTCTGGGTCTCAATTTACCCCATATAATTTGATAATGAGAGCCAAGAAAATCTCCAAGAACCCTATTAGCTCAAAAATTGTAATATTCAATTTAAGTAACACTGTAAGCCACACGAGAGTGGTCTCATATAATCTTTTGACCTTAATAGTAGGCTGCAAGTAACACAACTGAAGAAATGACTTTGCAAAGTCTCTCCAAGTAGAGCTAATTTGGAGACAGACATTTATGTCCACAGGTTGATTACAAGTTCGTTATAAATGCTTTCCTGGATGTGCATAAGTCATGGTGATTATTGAAGCACTTCCATGTTAAAGATATTTTTGATTTAAGAATGTTGTAGTTGTGTGTCCATACTCACTAGTTGTATGACCTTAGGGAAAGTACAGAGTACCGAATTTCTCTGAGCTCAAGATCCCAGCTATAAAATGAAAGACTTTGAGAAGCTCTATGAGATCTCCTGTAAAGCCAACACTGATTCTATGAATATAACCTTCTAATTCAGGGTTGGCAAATTATGCCTATTTGTATGGCCTGTAAGCTAAATTTTATTTTACATTTGTTTTAAATGATGGGCAAAAATCCAAAGAAGCGTGTCATGTGAAACTTAAATGAAATTCAAATTTCAATGTCCATAAGTAAAGTTTTATTGGAACAAAACCATGTCCATTTGTTTCCATATTGCCTATGGCTGCTTTTAAGCTCGAAGGGCAGAGCTGAGTAGTTGCAGCAGACAGAAACTGTGAGACCTGCAAAGCCTAAAATATTTACTACCTGGCCTTTGTAGAAAATGTCTGCCAATGCCTCCTGTATGTGTCCAGCTCTAAAATTCTGAGAACTAAAACATAGAGCTGGGCCAGACATCATGGCTCACACCTATAATCCCAGCACTTCAGGAGGCCAAGGTGGGTGCATCACTTGAGGCCAGGAGTTAGAGACCAGCCTGGCCAACATGGTGAAACTCCATCTCTACTAAAAATACAAAAATTAGCTGGGTGTGGTGGTGCACACTTGTAATTCTAGCTACTCTGGAGGCTTAGGCAGGAAAATCACTTAAACCCAAGAGGCGGAGATTTTGGTGAGCTGAGATCAGGCCACTGAACTTCAGCCTGAGCGACAGAGTGAGATTCTATCTCAAAAATAAATAAATAAAAATAAATAAAACTTAGAGCTAGACACATTCAGTAGGCATTGGCGTCTGCCAATGTACCAAAGTGACATGAAACACTTTGTAAACTACATAGCATTCATTCCTATGTCAGGGATCAGACAGAATGGAATGCTGAAATTAAAAAGGTGCAGCCAGAACATTTCACACCCAGCAAATATTGTTTATGATGGTAAAGCTACGGATAGTGCCAAGGTTACTCCTGTGCTGCTAGAAAATGCTGTGGAATTATAAGAGAGCTTACAAAAATGAAAAGAAGAAAATCATCTGGATGACATTAAAGAAGTCATCTAATTTTTTTCATTTTACAGTAAATAGCCTTCTGTGATCCACAGCAGAGATCTTTACAGCAAATTGTTCTTTCTTCCTACATGAAAAACCTTCCTTGTGTCAGCAAAGGGCAGAGTCCTTCGAAGCCTGCCACACGACAAACTAGAGAGAAATGTGCCCCTTTGAGGGAGAGAAATGTCCTACCCCATTTAGTTCTAACAAGTAAGTAGGAAGTAAGTGCACTCACTGGCCAGCAGCAGCCCTGCGTGGGTGTGAATGCAGCTCATGGCTGTATATTATGGCTTTGACCTTGATCCTAGACACTTGCTTGAGGGAAAACATGCTCTTTGCATACTAAGCCTCCTAATACTCTCTTACTCACAGTACATTTATTAAGGCCTATTTAGTACCAGGAACTATATAAAATATTTAATGTATCTTATCCTGTTGAAGCATACAAGGCAGGTGTTACCATTTATTTTTCACAGTTGAAAAATTGAAGTCTGATGATGTAAAATAACATGCTCAAGTTAGAAATATTCAAACCAGTTCTGCAATTTCCAAAGTCCACATTTGTTTCTACTTAGAAAACGAATTGTATAGTTAACAATTGAATTTCCATTAAGATTTCATAGACATTTTTATGATAAATATCTTGATGACAAATAGGGCATAGTTAGACCATTAAAAAAAAATCTAAGGAGAGATCCGAGATGGCCGATTGGCAACAGCTCAAGAATGTAGCTCCCAGTGAAAGTGCAGAGAACGAGTGGACGCCACACTTTCCGACGAATTTTTGTTGCCCACAGACTGGGAGATTCCCGGCAGAGGAGCCACATGGGTTGCCAGCGCGACTCTTTTGGCCGGCGCGGCTGTT
>CAUYQU010097586.1:0-15187 GCA_963574635.1 Cheracebus regulus | reverse complement strand
CAGGGAAAATGTGGCACATATACACCATGGAATATTATGCAGCCATCAAAAACGATGAGTTCGTGTCCTTTGTAGGGACATGGATGAATCTGGAAACCATCATTCTCAGCAAACTGACACAAGAACACAAAATCAAACACTGCTTGTTCTCACTTATAGGCGGGTGTTGAACAATGAGAACACATGGACACAGGGAGGGGAGCACTACACACTGGGGTCTGTTGGGGGGAAATAGGGGAGAGACAGTGCAGGGTGGGGAGTTGGGGAGAGATAGCATGGGGAGAAATGCCAGATATAGGTGAAGGGGAGGAAGGCAACAAATCACACTGCCACATGTGTACCTATGCAACAATATTGCATGTTCTTCACATGTACCCCCAAACCTAAAATGCAATTAAAAAAAAAGAAAGAAAGAAAGAAAGAAAAAACAATTATGCTGCCTCTCCTGCCTCCCTTTCCCTTCTATAATTCACACAATTATCTTCCATTTCTGAATTGGTTAATGATATATGATGCTTGCACAGAGATGCTCCTATTTAGCCAAACTTTAATACTGAAAAAAAAACTCCATAAAAACACTTAAAGTCACCATTTAATCAAAAATTTAATCTTAATCCTTACGTTTTAGTGTTCAAAAATGACCTCTCGTAGGTTCTGGCAGTGAGATAGTTTATTGGGAATACAGACCTATGATAATCATGCTGGATCTTTAAATGAGCTAAGAGGATTCTTAGTTGCAGAACATTGGAGATGGGATTGATGCTAAATATCCAGTGACTTCCCTGAGCTTTGACACTCTAGGATTGGAAAGCATAGAAATTTAGTCCCTTGGGAGTTGTGTTCTGGTTGATGATACTCTTTTTTCCTAGTTTGCCAAAAAAAAAAAAAAAGAAAGAAAGAAGAAGATCCTGGCCCTGGATTTTGTTGTGGAGAAGACCCACAGGAAACTTGATTTAATGTCTAACATTGCTTTGAAATTCCACATCTATGGGAAATATCAGTGTGTTCATGGATATGGCTCCCTGGAAAGTGTCATACCACACACAATTATGGCTGCCAGAGACAGGCCAAATCAGTGCCTGTCGTTGGAATGGCTATGTGGTCATCTGCTGGCAAAACATGCTCATGTTCATATTGTCTCTTACTATACATAAAGTGGTACAATATAACTTGGCAGTAGATTATATAGTATAAATGCTAAACAAACCACTAAAATAATAAAACAGAGCCATAACTTATAATCCAAAAAGAAGAGAAGTAATCATAACAAATAATCCAAAACAAAATAGAAAAATAGAACAAAAAACAGAACAAATAGAAAACAAAATAGGATAGTCTAATCTAATGATATAAATACTCAGATTAAACATAAATAATCTAAAGACACCAATTAGAAGCAGAGATTGTCAGATAAAAAAGCAGAGGCTACATGCTGCCCGCAAGAAACACATTTTAAATGTAAAGATACAAATGAGTTTAGAGTAAAAGAATGGGAAAAAGATATACCATGATAACAAAAGTCAAAAGAAATATGAAGGGCCTATTTTAATATCAGATAAAATATATGTCAGGATAAGTAATAATTAACAGAGATTTTTTAAAGACCAGTTCATAGTGATAAAGGAATCAGTTTATCATGAGAACATAATCCTACACACTTAGGAGTTAATAGCAGAGCTTCACCATACATGAAGCAATAACTGATAAAATTTCAAAGGAAAAATAGATAAATCCACAATTACAATTGGAAATTTCAGTATGTTCTCACTAATTGAGAGAATGAGAAGATTGACTATTAGTAAGGTTATGGTAAGTAAATTTGAACAGCAAAATCAACCAATTTGAACTAGTCGACATTTGTAGAGCATCCACCCCAAAATGGTACAATATACATTTTTAAGTCCAGGTAAAAACATTTACCAAGACAGATCAATAAATTTAAAAGGTAAGGTGATTCATTTTCATGTGATTCTAATGTAATTCATTAGAAATCAATTACATTAGAAATTACATTAGAAATGAATAACAGAAAAGTAACTGAAAAATACCAAATATATGGAAACTAAATAACACACTTCTAAATAACCCATTGGTCAAAGAATGATCAAAAACAAAATCAAGCATTTTGAACTCAATGAAAATAAAATGCAGTGTATAACATTTATGGAATGTCTCTAAAGTAGTACTTAAAGAGAAATTTAGAGTGCTAAAGGAATGCATTAGAAAAGAAGAAAAGTCTCAAACCAGTGAATCAATTTCCACCTTAAGAAGCTAGGAGCAGGAAAAAATGAAGTGCATTATAAACAGCAGAATGATCTGTTCAAAGCATAAATTAAATAGAAAGGAAAAGAAAGTACATCAAAAGCTGGCTTTTTGAGAAGATAGATATGTCAGACTCAGGAAAAAAGAGAGATGACAAAATTATTCAAATCAGAAATAAGTGACATTACCATGGACTTTACAGACATTCCAAAGATTATGAATATCTTAATGCCAATAAACTTGATAACTTAGATGAAGTGGAAAAATCCTTTGAAAGACACAAACTACCACAGCTCACTCAAGAAGAAATATATATTAATAACATAAATATTTCTATATCAATTTAAAAAATTCAATTAGTAGTTTAAAACCTTATCAAATTCAAAATAAAACTCCAGGATCAGCTTCACTGGTGAACTGTCTCAAACCAAACAATATTTAAGGAGGCAACAATTCAAATTCTATACAAGTTTTTCCACAAAATTGAAGAGGAAGGGATAGTTCCCAATTCATTATATTAGGTCAGCATTACCATGATACAAAACCAAAAGATAAGAAAATAAAACTACAGACCAATATCCCTCATAAATATGCAAAAGTCTAAACAAAATTTTAGCAAATTGAATGCCACATTATATAAAAAGGAAAATACATCAAGACCAAGTGAGTTTTGTCTCAGAAATGCAAGGTTGGATTAACATTTGAAAATCAGTCAATGTAAGTCACCACATTGGTAAACAAAAAGAGAAACCATATTATTATCTCAACAGATGAAAAAAAGTATTTGACAAAAATTTATCATCTAAAAAGGAACTCACTTCTTCAATAGATAAAAAGGAAGTGAAAACCCTATAGTTAATATCATATAGTAAAAGACTGTTTTTCTTTAAAATAAAGATGAAAGCAAGGATATCTCCTCTGTCATTTCTTTTTTATTTTTTATTTTTTTCCTTCGAGATGGAGTTTCACTCTTGTCACCCAGGCTGGAGTGCGGTAGTGCCATCTCAGCTCACTGCAACTTCCATCTCCCAGGTTCAAATGATTCTCCTGCCTCAGCCTCCCGAGTACTTGAGACTATAGGCATGCACCACTACCCCCAGCTAATTCTGTGTTTTTAGTAGAGACAGGGTTTCACCATGTTTGCCAGGATGGTCTCGATCTCTTGACCTCATGAGCCACCCGCCTTGGCTTTCCAAAGTACTGAGATTACAGGCGTGAGCCACCAAGCCCAGCCTCATCTGTCATTTCTATTGATCAATATACTGGAGGTCCAAGCCAGTACAATCAGTCAAAAAATGGCATTAAGTTTGGAAAAAATAAAGAAGTAAAACTCTATTTGCAGATGGTGTGCTCAATGATATGGTTTGGCTGTGTCTCCACCCAAATATCATCTTGAATTGTAGCTCCCACAATTCCCACGTTGTGGGAGGAACCTAGTGAGAGGTAATTGAATCATGGGGGTGGGTCATTCTTGTGCTATTCTCATGATAGTATATAAGTCTCACAAGATCTGATGGTTTTATAAAGGGGGAATTTCCCTGTGCAAATTCTCTTCTCTTGTCTGGCACAACATGAGATGTGCTTTTCACCTTCTGCCATGGTTGTGAGGCTTCCCCAGCCATATGGGACTGTGAGTTCATTAAATCTCTTCCTTTTGTAAATAGCTCAGTCTTGGTATGTCTTTGTCAGCAGCATGAAAACAAATTAATACAGTCATGTATGCAAAAAAAACCTTAAATCTTCAAAAAAGATACAAGTAATATTTGAGATTAGTAAGATCTTAGCATACAAATAGACAAAACTCCACAATAAACAATCAGAAATTGAAATTTAAAAACAATACTACTTGCAATAGTCTTAAAATATGAAATATGAATAGACATAATAAAATATGTGAAAATTATAGAACATTGCTGAAAGAAATTTAGAAGGACCAAAATAGAGAAATAGACCTAGTTTATTGGTTGGAAGACTCTGTGTTGTTACGATATTAATTCTCCCCAAATTGATCTATAGATTTTACACAATCTCTGTCAAAATATCAGCCAATATTTTTTTGTGTAGAATTTGACAAACTGCCTTAGCTGTGTCCCAGAGATTCTGTTATGTTGTATCTTTGTTTTCATTAGTTTCAAAGAACTTATTTGTTTCTGCCATAATTTCATTCTGTACCCCATAGTCATTTAGGAGCATGTTAATTTTCATGGTTTTGAGTGATTTTCTTAGTCTTGACTCCTATTTTTATTTTACTGTGGTCTGAGAGTGTGTTTGATATAATTTTGATTCTTTTGCATTTGCCAAGGATTGTTTTTTGTTAAATTATGTGGCGAATTTTAGAGTGTGTGCCATGTGGTAATGAAAAGAATGTATATTCTGTTGTTTTTGGGTGGAGAGTTCTGCAGAGGTCTATCAGATCCATTTGGTCCAATGTTGAGTTTGGGTCCTAAATATCTTTGTTAATTTTCTGCCTCAATGATCTATAAACAACGTCAGTGGAGTGTTAAGCGTCTCCCACTTTTATTATGTAGGAGTCTATGCCTCTTTGTAGGTCTCTAAGAACTTGCTTTTTTGTGTGTCGGTTACATTTATATTTAGGATAGTTAGGTCTTCTTGTTGAATTGAACCTTCTACTATTATGTAATGCCCTTTTTTGTCTTTTTAAAATCTTGCTTTAAAGTCTGGTTTTTTTGTTGTTGTTTTTGTTTTGTTTTTGCAACTCCTGCTTTTTTCTGTTTTTCTTTTACTGGGTAAATTTTCCTCCATCCCTTTATTTTGAGACTATGGTGTCATTATGTGTGATAGGCTCTTGAAGACAGCATACCATTGGGTCTTTCTTTTTTTTTTTTTTATCCAGCTTGCCACTCTGTGCCTTCTAAGTAGGGGCACTTAGCTCATTTATATTCGAGATTATTGTTGATATGTGTCATTGCGCTGTTAGCTTGTTAGTATGCTGGCTTGTTGGTGTGGTTAGCTTGTTGGTGTGATTGGTTTATATATTATGCTGGCTTGTTGGTGTGCCTGGTTTATATATTATGCTGGCTTGTTGGTGTGGTTGGCTTGTTGGTGTGGTTGGTCTGTGTATTTAAGCATGCTTTTATATTAGCTGGTAGAAGTCTTTCCTTTCTATAGTTAGTGTTCCTTTCAAGATCTGCTGTAAGGCAGGTCTAAATCTTTCTGTCTTGTAAGGCTTCAGCTGAGAGGTTCACTGTTAGCCTGATAAAGTTATCTTTGTAAGTGATCTGTTGTTTCTCTCTAGCTGCCTTTAACATTATTTTTTATTTTGACCTTGAAAGAATGACAATTTTGGGTCTTGATGATGATCTTCTTCTGTAAAATCTTGCAGGAATTCTCTGTATTTCCTGAATTTAATTGTTGACCTCTCTAGCAAGGTTGGGGAAGTTTTCATGTTTGATAGCCTGAAATACATTTTTCAAGTTGTTTGCTTCCTCCCTATCCCTTTCAGGAATGCCAGTGATTCATAGATTTAGACTCTTTACATAATTTCACACTTCTTGGAGGTTTTTTCATTCCTTTTCTTTCCTATTTATTGTTGTCTGATTGACTCATTTCAGAGAGCCAGTCTTCAAGTTCTGAGTTTCTTTCCTCTGCTTGGTCTATTCTGCTGCTAATACTTGTGATTGCATTGTGAAATTCTTGTATGGTGTCATTCAGCTCTGTCAGATCCATTAAGCTCTGTTTAATACTAGCTATTTCATCCTTCTACTCCCGTATTGTTTTATTTTGATTCTTAGTTTTCTTGGATTGGGTTTTGTTGTTCTCCGAATCTTTATGATCTGTGTTCCTGTCCATAGTCTGAATTGCATCTCTGTCATTTCAGCCAGTTCAACCTAATTAAGAACTCTTGGCCAGGTGCAGTGGCTAACGCCTGTAATCCCAGCACTTTGGGAGGCCAAGGCAGGTGGATCATGAGATCAGGAGTTCAAGACCAGCCTGGTAAACACAGTGAAATCCTGTCTCCACTAAAAATGCAAAAGTTAACCAGGTGTGGTGATGGGTGCCTGTAATCCCAGCTACTTGAGAGGCTGAGGCAGGAGAATTTCTTGAACCTGGGAGGCGGAGGTTGCAGTGAGCCAAGATTATGCCATTGCACTCTAGCCTAGGCTGCAATGCAAGATTCAGACTCAAGGAAAAAAAGAACTCTTGTGCAGTGTTATGTGGGGAATTCAAAGCGCTAAATGTCCAAATCAAAACATTAGAAAGATCTCAAATTAACAACCTAACATCACAACTGAAAAAATTAGAGAAGCAAGAACAAATCAACTCTGAAGCTATCAGAAGATAAGAATTAACCAAAATCAGAGCTTAACTGAAGGAAATCAAGACACAAACACACACAAAAAAAAACATTCAAAATATCAATAAATCCAGGATTTGGTTTTCTTGAAAAAAAATTGATAAGAAAGATAGGCCACTAGCTAGACTAATAAAGAAAAAAAGAGGAAACATCCAAACAAACGCAATTATAAATGGTGAGGGGAATGTTATCCCTAATCCTATAGGAATGAGAATAACCATCAGAAACTACAATGAACATCTCTATGCACACAAACTAAAAATACCTAGAAGAGATGGATAAATTCCTAGACACATACATGCTCCTAAGATTGAACTAGGAAAAGAATTGATTTCTTGAACAGACCAATAATGAGCTCTGAAGCTGAATTAGTAATAATTAGCCAATCATCCAAAGAAAGAGTCCAAGACCTCATGGATTCATAAGTGAATTCTACCGTATGTACAAAGAAGAGCTGGTACCATTCCTACTGAAACTTCCAAAAAATTGAGGTTGAGGGACTCCTCCCCAATTCATTCTATAAAAACAGCATCATTCTGATACGAAAACTTGGCAGAGATGCAACAAAAAAAGAAAACTTTAGGCTAATGTTCTTGATAAACATTGATGCAAAAATCCTCAACTAAATACTTGCAAACCAAATCCAGCAGCACATCGGAAAGCTAATATACCACAATCAAGCAGGCTTCCTTCCTGGGATCTGAGGTTGGCTCAACATAAGCAAATAAATAAATGAGATTCATCATATAAATGGAACTAAAGACAAAAGCCACATGATTATCTCAATAGATGAAGAAAATGCTTTCAATAAAATTCAACATCCTTTCATGTTAAAATCTCTCCATAAAATAGGTATTGAGGAAACATACTTCAAAATACTTAAAGCCATCTATGACAAACACACAGCCAATATCATACTGCATGGGCAAAAGCTGGAGGCATTTTCCTTGAAAACTGGCATACGACAAGGATGCCTTCTCTCACCACTCTTCAACATAATATTGGAAGCCCTAGCCAGAGCAATCAGGTAAAAGAAAAAAGTAAAGAGCAGCCAAAGAGGAAGAGATAAAGTAAAACTATCTCTGTTTACAGATAGCATGGTTCTATATCTAAAAAATGCCATAGTCTCAGCTCAAAAGCTCCTTCAGTTAATAAACAACTTCAACAAAATTTCAGGATGCAAAATCAATTTACAAAAATCACCAACATTCCTATGCACTAACAACAACCAAGCCAACAGCCAAATCAGGAAGGTAATCCCTTTCACGATTGCCATGAAAAGAATGAAATACCTAGGAATACAGCTAACTAGAGAGGTGAATGATCTCTACAATAAGAATTACAAAACACTGCTCAAAGAAATCAGAGAAGACACAAGCAAATGGAAAAATATACCATGCTCTTGGATAAAAAGAATTAATATCATTAAAATGGGTGTAGTTCCCAAACCAATTAACAGATTCAATGCTATTCCTACCTAACTACCAAGGATATTCTTCACAGAACTATTTTTTTAAATGATTTTAAAATTCATATGGAAGCCAAAAATATCCCAAGTAGCCAAGGCAATCCTACACAAAAAGAACAAAGCTGGAGGCATCATGTTACCCGACTTCAAACTATACTACAGTGCCACGGTAACCAAGACAGCATGGTACTAGTACAAAAACAGGAACATAGACCAATGGAACAGTATAGAGGGCCCAAAAATAAGGCTGCACACTTAGAACCATCTGATCTTCAGCAAAGCTGACAAAAACAAGCAATGGGGAAAAGACTCCCTATTCATTAAATGGTGCTGGGTTAATAAACCAGCTATCCATATAAAGAGGATTGAAGCTGGATCCCTTTCTTATGAGGTATACAAAAATCAACTCAAGATGGATTAAAGACTTAAATGTTAAATCCAAAACTATAAAAATTCTGGAAGACAACATAGGCAATACCATCCTGGATATAGGAACGGGCAAAGATTTAATGACAAAGACACCAAAAGCAATTGCAACAAACATGAAAGTTGACAAATGGAATCTAATTAAACTAAAGAGCTTCTGCACAGCAAAAGAAACTATCAACAGAGCAAACAGACAACCTACAGAATGGGAGAAATATTTGCAAACAATGAGTCTGACAAAGGTCTAATATCCAACTTCTATGAGAAACTTAAACAAATTTACAAGAGAAAAACAAACAACCCCATTTAAAAAGTAGGCAAAGGACATGAATGGACACTTCAAAATAAGATATACATGTGGCCAACAACCATAGTTTTAAAAAGCTCAGTTATCACTGATCATTAGAGAAGTGCAAATCAAAACCACAATGAGACAACATCTCATACCAGTTTAAATGGCTATTATTAAAAAGCCAAAAAATAACAGATGCTGGCAAAGTTGTGGAGAAAAAAGAACACTTATACACTGTTGATGAAAATATAAATTAGTTCAACTATTGTGGAAAGAAGTATGGTGATTCTTCAAAGAGCTAAAAGCAAAACTACCATTCAAACCAGCAATCCCATTGCTGGGTATATATCCAGAGGAATAGAAATCATTCTATTGTAAAGTCACATGCATGCAAATGTTCATTGCAACTCTATTCACAATGGAAAAGACATGGAATCAATCTAAATTCCCATGAATGACAGATTGGATTTTAAAAATGTGGTACATACACACCATGGAATACTACGCAGCCATAAAAACGAGATAAAAACAAGATCATGTCCTTTGCAGGGGCACGGATGGAGCTGGAGGCCATTATCCTTAGCAAACTAACTGCAGGAACAGAAAATCAAATACGACTTGTTCTCACTTATAAGTGGGAGCTAAATGATGATGACTCATGAATACAAAGAATAGAACAACAGAAATGAGTCTACTTGAGGCTGGAGGTTGGGAGAAGGGAGAGAAGCAGAAAAAGTAGCTATTGGTACTAGGCTTAATACCTGGTTGATGAAATAATCTCTACAGCAAACCCCCATGATACGAGTTTACCTATATAACAAACCTTTACATGTACTAGCAAACCTAAAATAAAAGTTTAAAAATAATGAATTTGACAAAATGATTCTAAAATTCATATGGATATACAAAAGACTTAAAGTGGTGAAAACAATCTTAAAAAAGAAGAATATATTTGGAGAACTTACTACCTAATTTCAATACATTCCATAAAGCTATCATTTCAAGATTATGTGGAACTGGCCTAAAATTGATAAACTATGTATGTGACCTCATTTGTAGTAAGTTCTAAAATAGGCAAAATTAGGCTATGTTGCAAAAAATTAGAATAATTTCTGCCTCAATAGGTGGGTTATCTATGAAGGGACATGAAAGAAATTTCTCACGTGCTAGAAATGTATATTTTGATATGGTCATGCATTTCTTAAAACTCATCAAGCAATACACTTAAAATGTTTGCACTTCACTATGTGTTCATTATACCATGATGAAAGAAATGCGAACATAAAATTTATTTTGCAAATGGAGCAAAACTTAATAATGTACCATCAGGAATGAAAATTATTTCAGTGAAAAAATTGAATATGAAAAATGCAACCTATTTTATATTTTTAAATAATAGTTCAAATTATTCCCATGAGAACTTTGTCTCTTGGAAAAGGATCTTCATATTATTTAAAGTTATAAAGCAATAGCATTATTTGGAAACCCTTTTTTAATATCTGTACTTGTTTAATATATTCACTTCGTTTTTGTAGCATTTCCACTTACATATTTAAAGTTAGTCTACCTTCTGTTGGTTTGTATCAGAGATTTCTTCTCCAGGGTTCTTGGATCATACATACTTATTTACAAAAAGGCAATGATTCTGTCCTGTCTGTAGAATTTCAGACCATGTCATTCATCTATATGACATGTCATTGCAAATGCACCCATATCAAGCAGCAGGTGAATTTTCCAACCTCTTTGAGATACTTCCCAAGGGCTGTTTTATTCTTATTTTTATTTTTTGAGACAGAGTCTTGCTATATTGCCCAGGCTGGTCTACAACTACTGAGCTAAGGTGATCCTCCTTTCTCAGCCTCCCAAGATGGTAGAACTACATGCATGCATCACTAAGCCCCTGAATTTTTTTTAGAAAAATGGTCTTACTATATTACCCAGGCTGTTCTTGAACTCCTCTTCAGCTTTTCAAAGTGCTGGGATTACAAGCACAAGCCAGTGTGTCCAGAAAGAGCTGTTTAAATCCTGTCTAAAATCAGAGTATGCCAGTGCTATGAAATAACCAAATGTGCTGTTTCTGTCCTCTTCTTCTCCCTAAATGTAGTTCTGTCACACCCTGCAGGTGTGCTGTCTGCTACTTTTGAGGTATTCCTTGTGTTTGCCATGGCCCACAACAGTATGGTCAAAATACCTGTGACAGGATTCCCAGACAGGACAGTGAAAATGACATGATCTTTCTCAGACACTGAACTGCCTTGGACTGGAGTCAGAGACTCTAAACACCATGGAGACTCAGAATCACAGAATCATGGAATCTTGGTGCTTAGTGTGCAAATAAGTCACAATATGATTTCTTTCTTCTACCTGAAGTTAAAAAGACATCCTTCTCTGATGATGGAGAAAATTTTACCTCATATATACCCTTAGTTTAGAAATGCAGCACATTTCAAATGGAGGGCAGCATGTCAAAATATATTGGTAGCTGATATTTAAATAAAAACAATTATTATATATTCCTGGTGAATTTTCCTTATTACCTCCAGAGTTTCCACATTACAGGAGTTAAAATATACATAGAAGATCTGCTGTAATATTTTCATTTCAATCTGTTGCTACTTCAACATTTTTTTCTTGTCCCCTGTAAAACTGGAGTTGGAATTTGTGCCAGTGGCTCTCATTACAATAAAAATAGCTTCCAGTGTCATTACCTAATGTTTCCATTCTTCTTGCAGTTTCTAGGAATTCTTCCTCTGTTGAGATTTCTTTCCCCCACTTGGAATCTCCACGTACCCATAGTGATTGTTTCCCTGTACCTACTCTTCCTCAGCTTCTACCTCAATCTATTCTGGTGTCTTGTCTTTTATCATTGACCTTACTCAGGGTTAATTATTTTTTTCTTTACTTTTTATTTTTCTATATAATAAATTTCAGGATGCCTTTTTATTCAGAGTTCAGCATTTTGGTCAAAGAAACACAATTCCATTCATTAATTGACATTACCATTGCCTGCCAAATAAGCAATTCAGACTTATGGCTTCATGTAAGTTTTGAAGTGAACAAGTCTGTTCAACCTAGTTCTGTTGACACACAATATATGCTCTCAAAGCCCTTGGAGGTCCAGGTGAAGCAGCTCACACCTGTAATCCAAACACTTTGGGAGGCAAAGGCAGAAGTATTGCTTGAGCCCATGAGTTCAAGACCAGCCTGGGCAACATTGGGAAGCCCTGTCATTACAAAAAATTTAAAAATTAGTCATACATAGTGGTGCACACCTATAGTCACAGCTGCTTAGAAGGCTGAAATGCAAAGATCACTTTAGTTCAGAAGGTCAAGACTGCAGTGAGCTGTGATTGCACCACTGCACTCCCACCCTGGGTCACAGAACAAGATCCTATCTCCAGAAAAAATTACTTCAAATTAAGACATTGACATGTTTCCCAAAGTATGCATTAGATTTTCCTGCTTAATAATCTTCGGTTACAGGCAGCTTATTAATGCATGTTACAAGGTATAATTATATTATAAAGATTTAATGTTAAAGATTAAATAAAATGTTTTGTAACACATTTGTAAATTTCTAGCTATGGAAATTTCTTACATCAAAAATTAAAAGCCAATATTAAACAAAAACATGAACCAAAATACTTATGCCAACTGAGTGATACTCCCTGAGCAAAATCACCCAGACTGCTAGGGAAAAAAGTACATTTCTGGTCCCAGTGTAAAGCTATAAAAGCAGAACTACTAGAATGGGATTATTAAAATCTGTGAATCAGGGAAAAAACACGATTTCAGATTAAGGTTTAAAGTAAAGAGTTATACATAAAATTTGGTTTTAGGACTTGAGCTAACTGCTGGTTAGAATCAGTTTAGAATGAGAATAATCCTCATCTCTAAAGAATCACATTCTTGGAATTTAACACCCCTCTCTCTCTCTCCTTGATTATGGGCTCCAGGGGAGATATAATTTTTCTGCTGAAAATAAATCTAGATGTTAATTGCTGACATGCTGACATGAGGTAAGAGGAGCGGAGCCACTCATAAAAAGAACCAAGAGTGGTTGTCCAGACCCAGGCTCCTTTTATAGGGGCATGTACTTTATCATTTAATTGTGGGATACTTTTAGAAGCCTGTGGAGAGGAGAGCCCTTTCAATTTTCTGATTTCTAACTTAAATCTCCCTTAAGATGAAAACAGGATGTCCTGGCTACTGATGAATCCAGGCTGCTTGAGTAGGATGTATAGGCTCATATAGGTAAGAAGATTGGGCCCCAGCGCAGCAGAGAACAGAGAATTATGACACAGCAGAGGCAGCCATAATCCCCTGGTAACATAACTCCATTGGCCCAAAAACCACGCCTCCACAGCCAACAGGATGCAGTTGTCCAATTGTCTAACACCTGTGAATTTCATACAAAGAAGACCAATATCCAAAAGAAACAATCCTCCAGAAGGGAAATGGAGGAAACTATTAGGGAGAAACATTTATTGTGCTTGGGTTTATTGGAAGTTTAATGACAGACTGTTACACAGGGGAACAATGCTATATTTTGACCGTAATTATATTTTGTCAAGATGTATTACTTCAGAGATGATTTTTTAAAAATAGCAGATAGAAGGTAGGATTAACCTGCAGCTTTCACTCGAATGGACAGAACTGGATGTGGAGACTCACATCATGAACTTTTGCTTCAAGAACTACCACAAGAACATACCAGGAAAACCAAAATAATTCACAGACTCTTTGAAAGAAGCAGCTTGCTGCTGCTAACTCTATGAAACAGCCAAAAAACAGCAAGTGTCCAAAGTGTAAGAGGGGGAATGTTCATCTCTGAACACACATCTTCATTGGGGAACCTGAAAATTCAGATCATGGGAGAAGGATTTAACCTTACCTAGACCTGAAATACATTTAGCAAGCTGAGTGAAATATAAAAGTAGAAGAAGCAACAGCAAGATCCCTGTAGACACTTCCAGTCCCCAGGGAAGCCATTTCTGACTTTATCTCAAAGCAATCCTTGGAGAGTGCTGCCAGTGGAATGGGGGAAGGACCACAGGGAGGAAAAAAAAATTCCAGCTGAACTGCGTAATAATTTTGACTGAGCTTGAATTTTCCTGGGCAGAATCTGGGGGATGTAGGGGCACAAACAGGAAGTGCATATAAGAGCATAGATATTGTGACAGGTAGGGAGGGGTGAGACCTGAAAGCCCGGCTTGCTTTCTCAGCATGGAGGCTTATATCTGAGGACAAGATCTCAGCCCAGTCAGATCTGGCTGCCTGGATATAAATTTGGTGCTGTTGCTGGGGCATGGGGGGTGTAAGACTGGCCTTGCTGGCTGCATGGGAGTGGGGTGAGGCCTGTCACTGCTGGCTTTCCCCTGCTTCCCTGGTGACCTATATCACATAGCAGAGGCAGCCAAAATCCCCCTGGGAACATAACTCCATTGCTCTGTGAACCTCAGATGCTCCTAACCCTTCCCCCACCTGATGGTCCTTCTCTACCCACACTGGTAGCCAAAGACAAAAGAAAAAATCTCTTGGGAACTCTGGCCCAACCCATCACCTGTGAAACCTGACTACTTATCAGGGCAAACTTAGGGCAAGCTTGTATTCTGCCCTCCCCCAATACTATTGCAGCTGACACACTCTTGAAAGCACCATCTCCTGGTGGAGTCTAACCAACTCAAGCCATGACAGCAACTCATAAGAGAAAAACCTTGCTCCAAGAAAAAAGAAGTAACAGCAAATTTTACCACCTGTAACATCCTGGCTAACCAGAGTTCCTGAGTCTGTCCACATGACAACTTCACTCCTAGTAAAACCAACATTCAAGAAAACCAGCTCACTAAATAAAATTACAACCAAGTCCCCTCACAGAGCTCACCTCACTCCCCTGCTACCTCCACCAGAGCAGGTGTTGGTATCCACAGCTGAGAGACAGAGGACTCTTTGCAGACATCCCCCAGTACCTCCCTGGAGCGCAGTAGCTCCATTGGGTGGCTAGATCCAGAAAAGTAATAACAATCACTGCAGTCCAGTTTTCAGGAACCCCCATCCTTAGGGGAAGGGAATGAACACCACATCAAGGGATCACCTCATGGGACAAAAGAATCTGAACAGCAGCCCTTGATCCCAGGTCTTTCCTCTGACATAGTCCACCCAAATGAGAAAAAAAACAGAAAAACAATTCTGGTAATATGACAAAACAAGGTTCTTTAACACCCCTAAAAGATCATACTAGCTCACCAGCAATGGATCCAAACTAAAAAGATATCTCTGTATTGCCAGAAAAAGAATTCAGAAGGTTGATTGTTAAGCTACACAAGGAGACACCAGACAAAAGTGAAAAGCAACTTAAGGAAATCAAAACAAAATACAGGATATAAATGAAAAAATATCCAGAGAAATAGCATTAAAAAAAAAA
>CAUYQU010097585.1:0-26353 GCA_963574635.1 Cheracebus regulus | reverse complement strand
GTGGCGCACTCTCGGCTCACTGCAACCTTCGCCTCCTGGGTTCAAGCAATTCTTCCACTTCAGCCTCCCAAGTAGCTGGGACCACAGGCGAGTGCCACCATGCCCGGCTAATTTTTTTGTATTTTTAGTAGAGACGGGGTTTCTCCGTGTTGGTCAGGATGGTCTCTATCTCTTGACCTCGTGATCCGCCCGCCTCGGCCTCCCAAAGTGCTGGGATTACAGGCGCGAGCCACCGCGCCTGACCCTGTCTAATTGTAATGTTTCTAAAGTACAGCTGATAAAATAATAGCTGACCTCTAGCCCTGCCTAGCGTGGTCTGAAATAGCACAAGGGGCCCCCTGCCCTGGGAGCTGGTTGGAAATGAGGCTCCAGCTCCTTCGCAGGGCCACTGCATCAGGACCTGCATTAGGACACGTGAGCTTCCTCCCCGGTGGCATGCTGCAGAACCTGTGGGTCATAGTCATCATCGCACCTTTTTGTTTTTGGTTTTTTAGCAGCCATGAAAAAGTACCTGGCGTTGTGCCTGGCTTTTTTTTTTTTTTTTTAAACAGGCATGAGCCCATTAATCCCCAGGACAATCCTCTAAAGGAGGTGTTATTAGAGGCTCAGAAAAGTTGTCACTGGGCCTGCCAAAGGTGTCACTAAGTGATGCTTTCTGGAGTCTCTTGTCCTAAGCCTGAGATGGGAAAATTGAGGAGCAGCTCCAGCTTGCATACCCTGTGCTTCTTGGCCAGCTGGGCGCCTTGGGAGCACTGCAGAGGCTGCATTAGCCCTGGCAGCTTTGTCCCCAGCCTCTGACCACTCGCGGTCCATTTACGGCCTGGTATGAAGGCCCCAGGACAAGGTCAATTGTGACAAACCCTAAACCGTAGGAGGCTGCACATCTCATCTGTAAGTAGGGGGCTTCCAGAAGCACTGATGAGAAAAGAAGTTGAGAGACCTAGACACACATGCTTCTCAGGGGTCATCTACATCCACATAGGCTGTGTGTGTATAACTTCCATTTTTTTGTTTTCATTTCTGAGACGGAGTCTTGCTCTGTTGCCCAGGCTGGAGTGCAGTGGCACAATCTCTGCTCACCAAAACCTCCACCTCCTGGGTTCAAGTGATTCTTCTGCCTCAGCCTTCCGAGCTGGGATTACAGGTATGCGACACCACGCCCGGCTAATTTTTTGTAATTTTTTGTATTTTTAGTTGATACGGGGGTTCCACCACATTGGCCAGGCTGGGCTCGAACTCCTGACCTTGTGATCTGCCTGCCTTGGCCTCCCAGAGTGCTGGGATTACAGGCGTGAGCCACCATGCCCAGTCAACTTCCATGTTTTTGAAGGAAATCATTTGAAAGAATAGATATTTATTAGAAACTAGTTTTGATCTGTTTCTGACACCTTTATGACATACTGTTTTCTTGGATTCTACCTGACAGGGGAAAGAAAATCGATGCTAAGCAGCCATCTTCAATCATTAAATAATATTTCTGTTTTCTTGCATAATTTCCTCTTGTATTCTTAGATAAGAATAAGCCTGTTTTTGTCACACTTTTTGCACATCTGAAAATGACACCTTGTTTGCCAGTAGTAAACTCACAGCTTGGAAAATGATAGGATCCCAAGTTTCCCCAGAAATGAGAGGTGCAATCAACCAGGCTGGGGAAAAAAAATTACAGAGGTTACAATTATATTTATATAAAAATACACCACTTAGCAAAAGAAATTCTGATAAATAAAGCAGAGTTAGTGAAATGATCAGGATCAATTTATGTACATTCATCTACCTACTTTGCATTTGGATTGAAGTCCTACATTGAGTCTTAAAAGGAGGGAACATTCTAGAACCTGCCAACCCTTTCTGATACAGTCACAAGATTTTTTTCCCCTTAATTCTTTTAAAATCAGGGTCACATTTCACTCCCTGCCCACTGCCATTCGATGATATTTTTGTTTCTCTTTAGGTATCGTCCTATTTTCTTTTCCTTAACCACTGACATTGGCTTATTTCATATGAATGCGTAATATATTAAATACATATGCATTTAAAATATTGTTTTGATTTGTGAATTGTTTCTCTTAAAGGGTTTATCTGGGGAAATAAGTAATTCTTCATATCCTGTTCTTGCAGGAAGAATTTTAAATCGTTTCTCCAAAGACATTGGACACTTGGATGATTTGCTGCCACTGACATTTTTAGATTTTATCCAGGTAACGTTGAGAGTAATGTCAGGTTCTCAAATGGAAACCTGAAGTTCCTATTTTTTCAAGCCCTTTTCATGGGGGGTGGGGGTGGGGCGCTCAGCCTGGCTATGTGTAATGTTAACTTAATAAAAGGCCGTGTTTGTAAAAGAAAGGCGCGGTTATAATTCAGAGGTTAAGTTGGTGTGAGTAATACCTCGTGTGTGGGAGTGGCTATACAGTCGTGTCAGGGTTAGTTTGAAGTAGCTTCATGCTTGGTAAGTGGCTCTCTATCTGCCTCTAGGTATCTGGCGTGGATTTCGCTTTACTGTGAACACATTTCATAATATAGAAACAATCACCTCTCACGGAAAGATAGCCTAGATTAACTAAATTATGCATTGTATTACCACAAAGGGCAAATACTTAGGGCACTTTTTTTTTTTTTTTTGGATAAAAGCAGGTGTGGTTACTTACAAAGAAAAGATTAGTAATAATAAGGTGAAAATAATACTTTGTTAACAAGGACAATAGAGAGCAGTTATTGCAGATAGAAAGCCTTTAAAGGCAAGGATATCTAAGCCAATTTGAGTACAGGATCAAAGTAAACCCAGAAAATGTCTTTTTTGTTTTCACACGTTGATTGCTGTAAGTCTTAAGCTGTGTTTAAAAAAAAGCCAACAATCCCACAGAAATACCTTCTGTAAAGCGTTTCTTTTGTTTGTGAACGTGAGGCTCTAAAGAATAATGTTGGGTCATCTCATCTCTCATCTCCTTATTCAGTACTGTTGCTCATGTGGTTTGGTTTTATTTTGTTTTTTCCTGTTGTTTAATTCTGTCTACTGTCGGTGGTTCAAGCTGGGGTACCTTTTTTTCCCAAGTATTTATTTTGGAAATACATCTATTAAAAGCTATACATATTCCAAAATCTCAGCTGCTGTTGCTAACACTTTATGAAATTTGAACCTCTTTGACTTTTTATAAGTGCCAACTTAACAGTAGTTCTAATCATTCACTGAATTTAAGGCCAGTAAGTAGAAATACTACAGTTGGGGTCTGCAATTTTGTCTTGATCCTGTGGTCCCTCTAACCCCCCTTTTTTTCTCAATGCTCAGATGCTTCAGATCTCCTATGGAGCCACTGTTATAAAAGGAACCAAAATTACTTAATTTGGAAAATTAGCTATGTCAGAAAAATCAGTCATAGGCTTGAAATGCTTACAGGAATTTCCTGTTCCTTACACAGCAAGGCAGCAAATGAACAAACAGCATAGCCCATGGGCGAATGCATCCACTGTTTACCAAGGTGAAGTAAGCTGAGACTCACCGGTGGAGTGTCAAACAAGGACCTCTGATTTTGTTTCTTTTGCAAACTTATTTTTAAAATGTGCCCTGCTGGGTTTAGCTATATTATTTCTCCCGTAGAAGCAGTCACTAAAACAGTTGCACGGTTTTCATGGAATGCAGATGACTGTCCGTACACGTTTTGACAGTGATTGTTAATTACTTCGAGAATATTTTGTGAAAGATTCTATTTCTTTACAACTGCAAGCTAGGCAAAGATTGAGTTTCCGAAGCTGGCTGGCCTACTATGTGCTTAGCAGAGTGAGCCGTCATAATTAGAATCTCAGGTGTTTTGCATCACATATAGAGGGACAGGGATGGATGCTACTTGATGTCAATATAAAACATTTCTTAGCAGTGTGAGGAGGGAAAATTCTAGTCTTGTACTTCTGTTTAACCATAGAGACAGGGCATCTTTTATTATCCAGTCACATCATCTTGGTAAACTTAACATTGTGGAATACTACTGGTCCCAATTAGCTGATTTCTTGAATCTACAGCAAAGGCTAAATCCTAATGTTATTGTCTCCAAGAAAGGAGTTTTATCTAAAGGATAACTCAGTTATCATTTATGATAAAGATCTGTTGTCACTTGTTTTGTTTGCAAGTGTCTTTAATAAGGCTTCCCATAATCCCTTCAGGAAGAAATATTTTCTCCTTTTAAAAATAGTATTAGGTAAATATAAAAGCTCTGATCCCTGCCATTGTTGTTGATTCTTTGAGGGACATTTCCCAACATTCATTGTTTAAATGGTTGTCAGGAGGAATCAAGTGAAACGTGGTAAACAATGCAGTAACTGGTTCATCTTACTTTGTGTGCCAAGCCTTTCTCTCGGGGATTTGCGTTCGATGAGTGGGCTTTTGACTGAGGTATCGCCAGGATCATTTTGAAGTATTTGGGCCTGTTGCTATATTAGGAAGTGAAAATTTTTATTAAAGCCACACACCAAAAAAAAAAAAAAAAAAAAAATGCATTTGACCTGCCCTCAAATAAAGGCCAACAAAAATCTAAATGTAAATGGATTTTTTTTTTTTAAATTGCCTAGGCCTCTGTAAGGATGAAAACAAGCCAGTGGTGTTCTGGGACTCTTAATGGAATCATGTAAACTTAAAATAAACACTATTATGGTAAGCACATAGAATGAAAACTAATTTTCCAAATCAAATACATTATATTCAATTCATTTTCCCCAATCAACCAAATGTTTAAAACCTGTTAGTTATAACGGCAATCTTCTGGAAATTAATTAGAAGCCTATTAGCTCTGCTAGCTGAGCCGAATGAAGGAGGTTGCTCGGTACATTCCTAAGTAGTCTCCTGAATTAAAGCAAAGCAAGGTCAAAATGACAGTTAGCTTTGTTCACCTCAAGGCTTTGCTTACAGTCATTGATCTTTTCGAGGGGAAAGAGGGAGGTGTTTTGTTTTTCAAAGGAAATTTTGTCTACTTTGATTCAGTTCTATGTTGCATTTTTAAAATTTATTTCTAGCACCAGTCGGGTGCACTATACAGGAAGCATGATGTTATCTATGCTAATAGTAGCTCTCTCCATGGCACGGGCATCTGAAATGGAATTGACTTTCAGGCCTCTTGTCTAGTGCATCACTTCTTCTACAGGGTTTATTTAGCCCCTTTCAAAATTCAGATTGTAGGAAATTTCCTGGATTACTTTGTGTTTAACGTCATTAGCAAAACATGCAGCTGACATCGGGGCCCCTAGGTTTTTATGGTTCTCACCAGGTTCTATAGGTAATAATCACAGTGACTAGCAGGTCTTCCTAAGCCCAGAGAAACTCACAGAAAGTGGGGCCTTCTCAACCCAGCAGCTGAGATTGACTGAAACCATTGAGTTTAAAAAGACTAGTAATTTCTTTGTCAAGATGTTACCCTTGGTGTTACCTAGCTGACTGATTTACAGGGCAACTAAGTATGATCAGTACCAACTACAGATGGTATTCTTGAGCCAGAAGGAGCTTTGGCAGGATGTATAGTAACAAATAGAATGAAGATCAAAATCCACAGAAAAGTTAGGTATCTTCATGAAGAGGGAGTTGAAACTTGGCACTTATCAGAAGGTTCAGACTAACACAGCTGAGTTGGTATTCTTACTAAAGCTGAGATTTAAAATCAAATAGCTATAGAAATAAATAATGTAGTTGCATTTATCTATGTGACTTTTTTTTTTTTTGAGATGGTCTAGCTCTGTTACCCAGGCCGGAGTGCAATGGTGCCATCTCAGCTCACTGCAACCTTCACCTCCCAGGTTCAAACGATTCTTATGCCTCAGCCTCCAAAGTAGCTGGGATTACAGATGACCACCACCACTCCTGGCTAATTTTTGTATTTTTAGTAGAGACAGCGTTTTGCTATGTTGCTCAGGCTGGTCTCGAACTCCTAACCTCAGGTGATCCACCCACCTCAGCTTCCCAAAGTGGTGGGATTACAGTTGTAAGCCACCGTGCCCAGCCTCATGTGACCTTTTTAATCCAGGGCATTCATGTTTGGTTATGATTTCTGTATGATGGTGATTGTTTTATCGGTTTTGTAAGTAGGAGGCTGGAACTGTGGACCATTGGGTCAGAACTGAACTGTTTCCAACTGAGTTTGCTGAAGACTGGAGGAGTAAATCTGAGAGGAGAGCCCTCTGCTTGTGGCTTGATGTCTAGAATGTAGGCTCTGTAGAAGCAAGTTTGAAACCTCGCACAGATTTTATTACTCCCCTGATGAAATTGCTTTGATAAGGAAATTCTGATTTCCATGTGACCAGATTTGCCGGCTAGCTAGAGGCAGTTAACCTAACTTTGATTTTGGGACTTCAACAAAAGATTTGTATTTGAGTTTTCATTTGTTTGTTTTTTATATAGTTAGCTATCGACATTCATTGCAAATAGGGAACAGTGACATCAATGATTTAAAAGTGGGTTTCATTTGCTGTCCTGTATTAAGGGAAGAAACCCAGAGGGACAGCGAGGGTAATGTGTCATTGGGACTTTGGAACCCAAAGCGGCTCAGTTGTGCAACAGTAGTGAATAAAGCAAGATAAGGTTTTAGATTAGGCCTTTTGGAAGGAAAGTCAGAATTAAGGGAAGTTTTTGAATATATCGTAAGATACAAATATATCACTAGAAATAAACAAAGAATAGAAATGAACAGTCTACAAGTTACCTCAGGGTTGCCATGGGCTAATCAGATAATTCAGCCAAGGCTGGCAGTGCACATCTGGATTATAAAGGGTTGTTCAAACATGTTTTTCTTGTTTGCTTTTTCAAAAATGGTAACAGCTTTGAACATCTACAATATTTCTAAAGCCAAGTCATTTATGAACACAGAATGGCTCTTCACAGGTTAACGCTGGATATCTTGTTTTCATAAAGAATTGAAATACAACTAGCATGAAGATCTTCATCTAGAACTCATGTTCTTTGAATAGGAATTTGGCATTTAAAACATAGTATATTTGCATAAACCAACAAACAAAAACATAGAGGTGATAGTTAACCTTCACATTTTAAAGTGCTTGATTAATTTCTTTAAACCAACAAACAAAAACATAGAGGTGATAGTTAACCTTCACATTTTAAAGTGCTTGATAACTTCCTTTTTTCTTTTTTGTTTTTCCTATTTTTTCTTTTGAGACAGGGTCTCCCTCTGTCACCCAGGCTGGAGTGCAGTGGTGCAGTCTCAGCTCACTGCAACCTCCACTTCCTGGGTTCAAGCAATTCTCACACCTCAGCCTCTTGAGTGGCTGGGACTACAGGTGTGCACCACCACACCCAGCTAAGGTTTGTATTTTTGGTAGAGATGGGGTTTCACCATTTTGCCCAGGCTGGTCTCCAACTTCTCACCTCAAGCGATCCTCCTGCCTTGCCCTCCCAAAATGCTGGGATTACAGGTGTGAGCCGCTTTGCCTGGCCAGAAGTGCTTAATTACTTCCTGATAGCAGCACTAATACCAGCATCATGAATCTCTTCTTCCATTTTCTTAAAACAATAATTAGATTAATAGGTACCTTATCTGTAATATTTGTATTAATAATATCTCATTAGTATTTTAATTAGAAGTGTAATATTAGTGATTTCCAATCAGCAGTTTTCAATAATTTTTAATAGTACAAATTTATTTGTATTATTTGATGGGCAGATATGGTGTTTTGTGACTATATTTGCAACTAGATGTATTTGGGAATGTCTCGAAGTTTCTCCCAACAGGAAAACATTTCTATTACAAATCTGTGACTTGTGGAAGGAATTTGTGATTCTTTTCAATATCTCTAATCATTTTTTTTTTTTGAGACAGCATCTTGCTCTGTTGCCCAGGCTGGAGTGCAGTGGTATGATGTCGGCTCACCACAACCTCTACCTCCTGGGTTCAAGTGATTCTTCTGCCTCAGCCTCCCGAGTAGCTGGGACTACAGGCTTCCACCACCATGCCTGCCTAATTTTTGTATCTTTAATAGAGACAGGGTTTCACCATGTTGGCCAGGCTGGTCTTGAACTCCTGACCAAGTTATCTACCCTCCCAAAGTGCTGGGATTATAGGCATGAGCCACCATGCTCAGCCAGTATATCTCATTCTTATTACATGTCTTTTTATTCATTTCCACTAGCTTTTTGTTGAGCTCCTACTATATGCTAAGTATGCAGAGGTGGAAAAGATAGAGCTTTTATCTTCAACCACCTGAGAAGCATTTATTGAGTATCTCAGGTATACTAGGCCCCATGCTGGGCTTGGAGATATGGGGCTAATTGAAATTGAATTCCCTTCTTCTATGAGTTCACTCTATTGGGAGGGACAGATAGAAAGCAGTTACTATGCCATGTGATAAGACTTACAATAGAAGGGATACTGTAGGAGAGAATGGTTAAGGTCTCAGCACAAGACAATTTTCTAATCCCAGCTCTTTCACTTTAAATTCAATTATCTTGAGGAAGTTATAGGATCTCTGGAGATTTCTGTAGGTAATTGGATGCCCCGAGTACCAAGAGAGTTCTCTCTTTTTTTTTTTTTTTTTTTTGCAATTCTGATCATCCTTTGCATATTTGATAAACCTTGAAAGGTACTTGATTATTTTTATTATTTGTTTAAAATTTTTTTAGAGGAAGACAGAACAGTCTTGCTTTGTCGCCCACACTGGAGTGCAGTGGTGTGATTTCAGCTCACTGCAACCTCTGCCTCCTGGTTCAAGTGATTCTCCTGCCGCAGCCTCCCGAGTAGCTGGGACTACAGGCACACGCAACCACACCCATCTAATTTTTGTATTTTTAGTAGAGATGGGGTTTCACCATGTTGGCCAGGCTGGTCTCGAACTCCTGGCCTCAAGTGATCCACCTCCCTCAGCCTTCCAAAGTGATGGGATTATGGGTGAGAGTCACCTCGCCTGGCGATTATTTTAATTTTCATTCCTTCTGAGGTGTTCATTCAGTGTACATTTTCTCAGCTAATTCTTATGTTTTAAATGAGATCTTGGATAAATTATGTAGCATTTTGCAGTTATAAGGAAGACCTGCCTGTTGTTGCTTCTTGTTTCTTTTGCCTGTGCCTATGAGTACTGTGGGGTGCAGGTTAGGCTGTCCATGATGGTCTGAAATCCAGAGGACCTTTATTCTTTGCTTGATAATGCAAGTATGATTGCTGATTTCAGTACATAATTATATTTTCTCCCCTGAGCCAGATACTTTAAGATGTGGTAGAAAGGCGAGACTCTCCAAGGGACAATCAGATTATGGCTTCCTCCAAGACTGGCCATGGAACACCTAATGCTAGAGTGGGGACTCGAACCCTCTTCTCACAGTGCAGCCCTGTGTCAGCATAAATATCTAAATAGACTTGTTTTGGTTTGCTTGCCTTTGATTTGTGGCTACAAAGGATATACAGAGAGTAAAATTCAGATTTTCTGGTCCTTAAATCTAATCTCTCTTTAAATTTTGAAAAGAAACCATATGCATGCTAGACTGTTGGTGTGTGCGTGTGTGTTTGTGTGCATGCACACACCATGGCTCATCCTCAAATGTACCCTCCTAATTCTTCATCCTTTAAGGACCAGCGAAAGTCTCTCTTTCCCATTAGTGATGCTTTTCTTTACCACTCCATTCTGTAATAAAACAATCTGTAGGTCCTATAAAAAAAAGAAGGGATCATATAACACCAGGCCAAGCACTGCTCTGAGCATATTTCACTTGACTCATCTCATTTAAACCTCACTTATAGGTGTTGAGTCAATCAATATTTGTTGGACACTTCCTGTATGCCAGGTACTTTTCCAGGATCTAGTGCATGGAGCAGTAACTGGGTATCAGCTTCCAGGAATTGGCATTCTAGTGCAGGAAGTGGATGGTAAACAGACAGACCAATAAACATAAATAATCTGAGTTAGTATACTTCTAGTGTGTTCAGCAAAGGAAAGTGTTTGCTAATGACTGGACCAGTGTGGCCAAGGAGGATGTTTGAAAAATAAGAAGGAAACAGCCACGCAAAGAAGATATGGGGGCAGGTTGCCTCATTTCCTGTTCTCCCTTTTTTTTTATCTTAATGTAAAGTACAGATTGGCTGAGAGTAAGACAGTGCACAATCCACATTTTCTTCTTCTCCCTCTTTTCACATGTAAAGTGTAGATTTACTGAGGCTAATCAGGGCCTCAAAAGAACGTGACCATCTGCTTCACTGCCTACCTTCCCTCTCTGTTTTCCTTCTTTCTTTCTGTTTTTTTTTTTTTACTGCTCCTGCTTGCTCTTTCTTCTTTAAAATACTGGAGTGTACATACTCCCTCTGGAAAAAAGCACAGACCACAGATGCCCCTGGTACATTCTCAACCTTGGCTAAATAAATCTCTAATCGATTGAGACCTGCTTTAGTTAATTTTTGGTTAAAATATGCCTGTGTATGTATATATATATGTAAATACACACAAATGCACATACCCATCAAGAAGCAATTAAACCGTTGGTAATGTAATCCTTCAGTTAAAGCATATTGATGTACGTCTTAAACTGTAAATTGAGGAAAATAACATTTGTGGCTGTAACGGATGATTTATATAGGGCTCTAGGGCAATTGAAGTCTACATTTTAGCCAGCCTTGTAAACTTGTCTATGGAATTCATAGTTGAACCTATAGACAGTTGAACCCATCCAAGGTCTTTGAGCAGCTAAGTGGCAGCTCACCTTGTAATCTGAAGGTTAAACAAGGATGTGTGATGTGTGCATATGCCTCTCTCCCCTTTGGAGATGTTACCATTCCCAGTTGGTGGACTTTACTGAAAATCAATGAGGCTGGTAACCAGTTTGCCCTGCGCACACATGGTGGTTATCCTCTGCATTGTGCCCGGTTGCTTCCTGAAAAGGATCGTTTTCAGAGTTCTCCCTGCTCTTTGTGATCACTTGAAAAAGGTCTTCGTGGCAGTGGATGCCTCCTCTTCCTTGCTGTTCTCATCAGCATCTGCATCTGCATCTTGGGGTTGGACAGCAGATCACCCCGTTCCATGCTGTGCTGTTGGGAGGCTTCCCTTGGCTTATGGACTCTTCACTTACCCCATTGCACTTCTGTGCCCAGCAGTGCCGGGGCCCCCAGGCTCAGTCAGCGTACACCTGCCTGGTAGAAACCTGATGATGTTTCAGGTTTGACTTTGTTGTATGAGGCTTTCTGTTTTCAGGAGAATTGTGGATGGAGTTAGTGAAATGAATAGCAGCACAAATAGAGCTTTATGCACATTTGAGTGAAACTGAATGGTGAGATACTAACTTCTAACTTGTCCTTGAACCTCCAGGACCTAATGTTAAACTTATTTTTTAATTTTCTTGTTAATAAGTATTCTAGGGAGCATGAAGAAGTAAACAACTGCTCTTGTTATGTAATCCAGCGGTCCCCAAGCCCTGGGCCACAGACCAGTACTACCCTGTGTGGCCTGTTGGGAACCTGGCCGTGCAGCAGGAGGTGGGCGGTAAACAAGCAAACAAAACTCGCTCCCCATGACCGCCTGACCTCTGCCTCCTGTCAGATCAGCAGCGGCATTAGATTCTCATAGGAGCACGAACCCTGTGAACATTGTGAACTGTGCATGTTAGGGATCTAGCCTGCATGTCCCTTATGAGAATCTAATGCCTGAATATCAGTTACTGTCTCCCATCACCCCCAGATAGGACTGCCTAGTTACAGGAAAACAAGCTCGGGGCTCCCATTGATTCTACATTATGGTGAGTTGCATAATTATTTCATTACATATTGTCATGTAATAATAGAAATGAAGTGCACAATAGGCCAGGTGTGGTGGTTCACACCTGTAATCCCAGCACTTTGGGAGGCTGAGGTAGGCAGAACACCTGAAGTGGGGAGTTCAAGACCAGCCTGACCAACATGGAGAAACCCCATCTCTACTAAAAATACAAAATTAGCCAGGCCTGGTGGCGCATGTCTGTAATCCCAGCTAACTTGGGAAGCTGCAGCAGGAAAATCGCTTACACCTGGAAGGCAGAGGTTGCAGTGAGCTGAGATCACGCTATTGTACTCTAGCCTGGGCAACAAGCCAAAAAAAAAAAAAAAAAAAAAAGGGTGCACAATAAATGTAATGGCTTGAATCATCCTGAAACCACCTCCATGCCCATCCATAGAAAAATTGTCTTCAATGAAACCAGTCTCTGATGCCAAAAAGGTTGGGGACTGTGTTCAAATCCACTCATTTGTTTTCACCACCTCCTGGATTCACAGCACCCTCCACTCTGCCTGTACCACATGCCTGCCACCAGGCTGCCTCTGGCGGACCTTGCTCTCTGCTCCAATCCTTGGCCTCATTATGCTTCCTAAGAGTCAGTTGTGATTATTCCTCAAGGTATTCATGCTACTTATCCTTGTTACTGTAATTTTGTAATGACAATACTTACATAAACTGATGAAACAGGAACACCAGAAGAAAGATTTGTTTGACATCGAAGCCTTGGGAAAGAATTAAGCCTTCACTTAAAAAAAATTGTTAACAAATTATGTATGGATGAAAATAGTAAATGGGGTGGAGATGAGAATTGGAGGAAAGTAGGATTCTGTGCTCATGGTTTCACACGTGTCTTGAAATTTGTAGTTGATGCATTATATGTGTGATATATATAAGAAAGACCATGAAAATCTCCAACATCAGACCTGGACGTGTTTTTTCATGCCTGTAATCTCAGCACTTTGGGAGGCTGAGGAGGGCAGCTCACTTGAGGTCAAGAGTTCAAGACCAGCCTGGCCAACATGGCGAAACCCTGTCTCTACTAAAAATACAAAAATTAGCTGGGCGTGGTGGTGCACATCTGTAATCCCAGTTACTTGGGAGGCTGAGGCAGGAGAATTACTTGAATGTGGGAGGTGGAGGTTGTAGTGGGCCAAGATCATACCACTGCACTCCAGCCTGAGCAGCAGAGAGAGACTCCATCTCAAAAAAAAAAAAAAAAAAGAAAAAAGAAAAAACACAACTCAAAACCAACTTTAAGGTTTTGTATTGTGTATCCCTTATTTCCATGCTGGCCAAATACAAGTTCAGATCACAGTAGCAAAGGGCTTCGTCTGTTGCCCTGCTTGGGGAAGCTGGTAAGGCTTTCTGGTTGTTCCTGAGCCGTATGTAGGGGAGGAAGAGGTACATGTGGCAGGAAGTGCAGAAGCTTAGGATATTTGCAGGGACACTGCAGTTTAGAAGAGCTGCATCTGGAAATTTGAGACAAGGCATTAGAGGAAATAAGATGGAAAAATGCAGAGGGGCCAGATCACAGGAAGACTTGTTTCCTTTTGTTTGTTTTTTGAGACGGAGTTTCGCTCTTGTTGCCCAGGCTAGAGTGCAATGGCACGATCTCGGCTCACTGCAACCTCCACCTCCCAGGTTCAAGCGATTCTTCTGCCTCAGCCTCCCGAGTAGCTGGGATTACAGGCATGCACCACCCCACCTGGCTAATTTTACATTTTCAGTAGAGATGGGGTTTCTCCATGTTGGTCAGGCTGGTCTCGACTTCTGACCTCAGGTGATCCGCCTACCTCAACCTCCTAAAGTGCTGGGATTACAGGCATGAGCCACTGCACCCAGCCAGACTTATTTCTTAAGCACAAGAATTTAGAGTTTTGGGTAGAAGGATACAGAGGGGAATGGGAGACTGTCAAAAAGATGGGATTGTAGCAGCATCAGGAAAACAAGAAGGGATACTGGTTTGGATAAGTTTCTGTTTAGGGCATTCAGGTAGGAATGTCTTGTGTGACTAATGAAAGCCCTTGCTTCTGAATAGGGGGCTCACCCTGCAGGATAGTTGATCCCCTCAGGCATATGTTATTCACAAGGCTGTGTCCCAGTAGAGGGCCAGTTAGGTTTCACACCACCAGGGATGCTTTACTAGATCAACTGTTAAAGCTGCCAGATATGTTGCCAGTCCTATCAAATTATAGTTGCTTGCAAAATTGGAGCTGTTCGCAGTTCCAAAATTAAAAGGAAGCCAGCATCATTTACCGGGTCTGTTTAGGGTGATTCTACCTGAGAATATCAGAGCCGTGAAAATTCCTTTTGCCAGTGCTCTTGGTTCTCTAGGAAAAGCTTCATGTTTTAAAAGTGTGAATGTTGAGTGTGCTACTCTGAATAAGATTAGATGTGACTGGGTCGGTTGTGGTGGCTCATGCCTGTAATCCTATTTTGGGAAGCCAAGGTGGGTGAATCACTTGAGGTCAGGAGTTTGAGAGCAGCCTGGGCAACATGGTGAAATCCCGTCTTTACTAAAAATACAAAAATTAGTCGGACATGGTGGTGGGCCCCTGTAATCCCAACTATTTGGGGAGCTGAAGCAGGGAGAATTGCTTGAACCCGGGAGGCAGAGGTTGCAGTGAGCTGAGATCATGCCATTGCATTCCAGCCTATGCAATAGAGCGAGACTCCATCTCAAAAAATAATAATAATAATTAAAAAATAAAAAGCGTGTGACTGAGTATCGCTTATAAGTAAATAACTTAAAAGTATAATGTAGGGGCCAGGTCTGGTGGCCCATGCCTGTAATCCCAGCCCTTTGGGAGGTCGACATGAGAGGTTTGCTCAAGGTCAGGAGTCCAAGACCAGCCCGGGCAACATAATGAGACCCTTTCTCTATAAAAATAGCAAAAGACTTTGCCAGGCATGGTTTCTCACGCCTGTAGTTCTAGCAATTTGGGAGGCAGAGGTGCAAAGAACTCTTGAACCCAGGAGTTTGAGATCAACCTGGGCATTATGGTGAGACCCTGTCTCTACAAAAATATAAAACAATTAGCTAGGTTTAGTGGTGCGTGCCTATAGTGCCAGCTACTCTAGAGGCTGAGTTAGGGAGATCACTTGAGCCCAGAAGTTTGAAGTTGCAGTGAGCCATAATTGCGCCACTGCACTCCAGCCTGAACAACAGAGGCAGACCCAGACTCAAAAAAAACCCAGAAAATAATCAAAAGTGCTCGTCATCACTGGTCATTAGAGAAATGCAAATCAAAACCACATTGAGATACCATCTCACGCCAGTTAGAATGGTGATTATTAAAAATCTGGAGACAACAGATGCTGGAGAGGATATGGAGAAATAGGAACACTTTTACACTGTTGGTGGGAGTGTAAATTAGTTTAACCATTGTGGAAGACAGTGTGGCGATTCCTCAAGGATCTAGAAATAGAAATTCCATTTGACCCAGCAATCCCATTACTAGGTATATATCTAAAGGATTATAAATCATTCTGTTATAAAGACACATGCACACATGTACTCATTACAGCACTGTTTATAATAGCAAAGACCTGGAACTAACCCAAATGCCCATTGATGATACACTGGACAGGGAAAATGTGTCACATATACACCATGGAATACTATACAGCCATCAAAAATGATGAGTTTGTGTCCTTTGTTAGGGACATGGATGAATCTGGAAACCATCATTTTCAGGAAACTGACACAAGAGCAGAAAATCAAACACTGCATGTTCTCACTCATAGGTGGGTGTTGAACAATGAGAACACATGGACACAGGGAGGGGAGCATCACACACTGGGGTCTGTTGGGGGTGAGATTGGGGAGGAACAGCGGGGGCTAGGGAGGTTGGGGAGGGATAACATGGGGAGAAATGACAGATATAGGTGACCAGGGATGAAGGCAGCAAACCACCTTGCCATATGTATACCTATGCAACAATCCTGCATGATCTGCACATGTACCCCAGAACCTAAAGTACAATTTAAAAAAAAGAAAAGAAAAGAACATATAATAAAAAATGTTAAAGTGTAGTGTAGGATGGAATGGGAGAGCCTTGGAATCATCCTTCTTATTAAGTTTGACTCATAGCTCCACCACTTACTTACTTTATCTTTCCTCACAAAGCCACACTCGACATATCTGTAAAATGGAGAAAATCATACCTGTTCCATGAGGGTTATTGTAAGAAAAAAATGAAGTCATATCAATAAAATTCTTAGCATAACATCTAAGCATACGAAATGAAAAGTGGTCATTTTTTAAATACTGCATATATTTTTAAGTAGTAGAAATAGTCTGACAATGACATTATGCTGTATTAAGGTAATCGTCAGACAGTTAACAGACCCATAAATATCAGTACATGAGTTTATATTCCAAATATTAGGTTTATTATCCCTGAAGGTTTTAATGTTTGTTTTCTCTTTTGGAATCACAGTATCAAAATCAGTTGTTTTCAGAATAAACTCGTGAGCACTAAATATGTCATAATAATGTAATTTTCATAATACTGCTAAAACTTCCTTGGTCCTTGATAACTGTGAGTATGGAGTCCGAGTTATCTAGAATTCTGCTAGTTGAAATCTTTGCCTCTAAGAAGTCTTTCTACTATTGAAACAAATGAAAAATGAAGGTAAGATGCAGAGGTTGGATTTAGGCATTTTAATTTTTACTGTTTAAATGTGGGAGTGCTCTGAGTATACAAAGTTGCACACAGCTGTCCTCAGCAAAATACTGTAATTTATTGAGGCACACTGAATTGCAAAACCTTTCTTCCCTACACACCCCTCATCTAAAAAAAAAAAAAAAAAAAAAAAATCAGCAGCTTGACTGAGCTTAAATAACTGACTTTTCATATCCTTTCATGGAACACAAAGGACTAATCCTGGGGCTACTTGAGCCACCAATGCAGGCAGCAGTGGAGACCACCACTGAATGTGCCAGTCCTCCTCCCACAAACAAAACACATTGACTGCAGCTTTATGAAGAAAAAGAAAATGTGAAGGAGGTGTCCTCAGTCATTTCTTCCCTGGAGGAGTGGGAGGGCAGGATGAGGGAACGGAGAAAAAGCTGCTGCATCTGGATGTTGAGAACAAAGCCATCCTAAGTCTTGAGTATAATAGGTCGGGTCACTCGCTTTTATAGAAGCAAAAGAGTGGAACTGCCTTGACTTGCCTCAGTACCACTGACCCTTGCATTGCATTGTGTAGAGATGTCAGGGAAAGTGTGTAGAAAGCACACTGAACAATGAGTTTGTCGTTTTGAGACTTCTGAGGTTTGTTCACCCCTTCCCCCCACTTCTATCCTCAAATCCCCATTGGACAAAAGAGATCGTTAGTTAGGTCGCTTTGCCCTCATTTGAAAGATCTCTGTTTTACTGACTCTTTTAAAAGTAAACTCATCCATTTTAACTGAATCACAGTGTTTTCATGCTTTCAAAGTCAACAAAAGAGTTTTAGTCAGTGCATTTACAAGGATGGACTAGTCTGTGAAAATGCCAGCCCTGGAGATAATGATTCATGCCAACTGCCACATTAAAGTGGATTTTCTTGTTAATAGACAGGGGAGTTGACGACATGAGTTACTGGAAATATTTGCCAACTCTTGACCCCTGGATTTCTGAGATCAGGATGATAGGATCCACACAGGCCCACTCTGACAATTCCTTTACCTTTTCTTTTTTAATGAAAGATGTGATGGTTGGTTTTTTCCAGTGTGATAGCACATGTAGGAAGCAGTACTGTCACCATCAGTGTGGTGACAGTTAATCACCGGGGACCCTCCCAGGCTTCCCAGGCTGGCAACCAGTGTTCCAATTTTTCCCAGCATGTGTGCTCCAATGATAATGTTTGTAGTTTAACAAGAAACTAATTAAGACCTAAAGAAAAAAATTAAGAATGTCATTTTTATCAAGCCTACTGGTATTCAGCAGAGCACAGGACTTTCCATTCTGGCATATTGGATGATGTTCATTGCAAAACAATAGTGGCCATTCATGGTGCTTTCTCTTTTTGTCATCTTGCATCCTTAGTAATAATAAAACGGACAATTATAACCTGGGAGAGGAAACTGGTGAAACGTTTACTTAATTGAGAACTTTTAAATTCTCTCTATGCTATTCTTGATTGATTACATTCATTTTTGTCTATATACCTACTGAGTTTTCTTGATAAGATGAACAAAAAAAGGTTTGGGCTAGAGAACTTGCCTCAGTTTTATTAAAATCTTGCACTAACTGTTTTATATATAAATATACACTTCATCCGATATGGGGCATGGGTAAGTGTAATCTCTCCTACTTGTGAGTTTCATGACTCACTTGTTTCTTTCAGCCCTTTCCCTGGGCTCATTGACTTAGTGTTCTGTGTCATTTACATTCAGTCATGAAGCCAGTAGTGCTGCTTGATTATCTCAGCAAAGGGCCAGCCTTCTATGGGACATGTATCAAACATGGATCAGGAGCCGTTTTTGTTCTAGGGCACACAGACTGGTTACCATTAGTTCTCATCTGTGCCCTCTTCCTCACCATCAGTGTGCCCAAGGAAATAATCTTTTAGTGTTATGGTTGTGTATTGATATACCGCCCAACATCTGCCTGAATGTCGCCAAAGGGAAAGGAATGGAATTCTAGTGTCATATTTTTTTTTTTTTTACCCTATCAGTGTTTTTATTGAGATATGGTTTATACACAATAAAATCAACATTTTTTTAGGTTGGATTTTAGTAACTGTGTACATTCCCATATCCACCTTCTAAAACAAAATGCAGAGCATTTCCATCTCCTTAGGAAGTCTCCTTTGCCCCTCCGTAGACAATTTTTACACCCCATACCTCTTCCAGATTTCTGTCAACATCAATTAGTTTTCCTCTTCTTGAACTGCATATAAATGGAACCAACAATTTTTCTGTGGCTGGATTCTTTTGTTCCCAAGTTTTTTAGTTCTATGTATGTTTCAGTGGTTCATTTCTTTGTTTTCTTCTTTTTCTGAGTGCTATTGCATTGTATGATGACATCAACATTTATTTATCTACTCTCTGGTTGATGGATATTTGAGTTGTTGTCAGTTTTTAGCAATGAATGTTCTTATAGAAGTGTTTATGGGTATACTACGTATGTTTTCATTCATCTTGGGTAAAATTCACAGGAGTAGAATTGCTGGGTTTATAAAATTTATGTTAAAAACCAAAAATCAGACTATGACAAGGTTTTGATAATGGTTGTACTATTTTGCACACCCAGCAACAATATATGAGCATTCTAGGTGCACCACATCCTTGCCAATATTTAGTATGATCAGTCTTTTTGTTTTTATTCTTTTTAGTGAGGTATAGATGATCCATTTGCATTGCCTTGATGATTAATATTATGCTGTTTTCATACAGGCTAATTGGCCATTCATGTGTCTTCTTTTTGGAAATATTGGTTCAGATCTCCTGCCAACTTTTTAAAACATAATTTTTAAAAATCTTGTTGATTTTTTTAGAAGTTTTTAATATATGTAAATGTATTTATATATGTTTAATAATAGGCTTTTATGAGTATTTCCTGTTTTGTAAATTGCAATTTTTCAATAAATTTGCTTATTTTGTCTTTACTGGAGAACTTTTTGCATGAAACTGTTCATACTTTCACATTTATCCATTTAATGTCTTTATAATCTGTAGTGAAATTTCTTCTTTTATTCCTGATGCTGATAATTTGTTTCTATCAATCAGTTTATCTTGGAGTTTATCAGTTTTTATTTTTTTAAGTGAATTCATGTTTGATTTTTAAATTTTCTCTGTAGTTGGTGGATTTTCTATTTATATATATTTTTAAGTTACATTGATTTAATTCATCTTTTTCTCTAGCTTTTTAAGATTGAACATTAATCTGTCAGTTTTCATTTGTTTCATATTATACACATTTAACATTATACCTTCTCTTTGAGTATTGCTTAGCTACATCTATTGATTTTGATATGTTATATTTTCATTATCTTTAGTTCAGAATATTTATGAGTTGACTTTTTATTTATTTATTTTTTTAAGACGGAATCTCACTCTGGTGCCCAGGCTGGAGTGCAGTGGTGCAATCTTGGCTCACTGCAACCTCCAGCTCCTCAGCAATTCCCATACCTCAGTCCCGCGAGTAGTTGGGATTACAGGTGCATGTCACTATCCCTGACTAATTTATATATTTTTAGTAGAGATGGGGTTTCAGCTTGTTGCCCAGACTGGTCTTGAACTCCTGGCCTCAAGTGAACCTCCCACCGCATCTAAAAGTGCTGGGATTACAGGCATGAGCCACTGTACCTGGCCCATGAGTTGACTTTCTGATTTAATACTTTAGTAATGAGTTATTATGGAGTGTATAACTTCATTTCTAAAGATTTAGGGATTAAAAAAAAACTGTTACTGATTTATAATTAACCTGGTTGTAATTCACTAACATATTCTGTAATATTTCTATCCTTTGAAATGTATTGAGACTTCTTTTATGACCCAGCATTTAGTTTACTTTGGTAAAGGTCCCCTGTGTACTTAAAAAAAAAAAAGAATGTATATTCTGTAGCTGTGGAATATAGGGTTCTAAAAATGTCAGGTCAAGTTGGCTTATAATATCCAGATGTTCAGTGTCTTTACTGAATTTTTGTCCACTGGTTCTATCATTTACTAAGAGGGGGTGTTTTTGCATGGTATCTCTCTATATGTATTTACATTCTTTATTGTAAGCAGCATCTAATTGGATCTGGCTTTTTAAATGCTCACCTGACATTCTCTGTCATTTTATGTGAAGTTTTATCCATGTACATTTAATGTAATTATATATATGGCTGGTTTTAAGTCTATCATCTTGGTATTTGTCTTCTATTAGTCTCATATGTTCTTTTCCTTCTTTTGAGTGAATAGAATATATTCTTATCTCATTTTTTCTATCACATTTTTAGCTCTACCTCTTTATGTTATTGTTTTTAGTGGTTGCTCTAGAGTTTACATATGCATTTAAGTTTATTACAATCTATTTCCAAACAATTTTCTACCAAATTTGTGAACAACAATCTTACTATTATATAATTTATTTCTCTTATTCTTTGGACTCATGTTGTTGTATTGTTTACTTCTACATATGCTATAAACTACGTGATATATTGTGTCCATTTTGCTTTAAATAACCAATGATCTTTTAAATAAACTTATACATATGTGTGCATGTATGTGCATACATATTACAGAAAATTGTGTTTTATGTTTATCTACATATTTGTCCTTTCCAGTGCTCTTTCTTTCTAAAGTCTGGGCTCCCATCTTGCATCATTTTCCTTCAGCCTGAAGTACTTCTTTTCAGGCTGGTCTGCTGGAAACCTACTCCTAGCTTTTGCCCATCTGAGCATGTCTTTATTTCACCTTCACTTTTAATGAGCTTTTCACATTAAAAAGCTTTTTGACAGTTTTCTCTTTTTTTTCTTTTTCTTCTTTTGGCACTGTATATATATATCGCATCATTGTCTTCTCTCTTCATTGTTTATGATGAGAAACCAGGCATCATTATTATGCTTGGTGCATTATACATTATGTCTCTTTTCATGGCTACTTTTTAGGACAATTTCCTCTTTGTCTTTGAGTTTTTGCTGTTTGACTATATGAGTTTAGTATCCTTCTTGGGGTTAATGAGCTTCTTCAATATATGCATTGGTATTTTTATTTAATTTTGGAAAATTATCAGCCTTTATCTTTTGATACACTTCTCTTTTCTTCTTCTTTTCTTTCCTTAACTTCTGGGATTGAAAATTATAGTGTGTTAGACTGTTCATTGTAACTCCACAGATCTAGGGTGTTGCATTCCAATCTTTCAGTCTTTTTTATTTTTGTCTTTCATTTGGATAGTTTGTGTTGATCTGTCTTTAGGGTCATTGATTCTTTCTCTTCTCCCAGTCTGCTGCCGGCCCATTGAATGAGTTAATTTTTTTTTTCTTTATTGGAGATGAGATCTCGCTGTGTTGTCTAGGCTAATCTCAAACTCCTAGGCTCAAGTAATCCTCTTCCCTCCTCGAGCAAAACTCAGTGCTGGGATTATAGGTGTGAGCCACTGTGCCTCACCAAATGTGTGAGTTTTTTTTATTGTTGTTGTTTTTTTTTAACATATATATTCGATTTTTTGTTTACAGAATTTTCATTTGGTTTGTTCTTATAGTTTTCATCTTTTTAATGTTTATTGACCAATTGAATATCATTTGGGTAAGCACCTATTTAAATGTCTTAACAATTTTTCTATTGAATACTCTGTTTTTGTTACTTATTGATTTGTAGAATTCTTTATATATTCTGAATTGCAGATAACTTCTTCTGTACTAATGCTTATCTTTTCAATCCCATAATACTTTGTTTTCATAAACAGATTTATCAATGTTTTCCTTTTGCGTTATGTTTAAAAAAGCTCTTTCTATTCCATTGTCTTATTTATTCTTTTTCCATAAGGTATTCGGGTACAGGTGGTATTTGGTTAAATGACTAAGTTCCTTAGTGGTGATCTGTGAGATTCTGATGCGCCCATCACTCGAGCAGTATACATTGCACCATATTTGTAGTATTTTATCCCTCACCCTCCTCCCACTCTTCCCACTAAGTCCCCAAAGTCCATTGTATCATTCTTATGCCTGTATGTCTTCACAGCTTACATCCCACATATCAGTAAGAACATATGATGTTTGGTTTTTCCATTCCTGAGTTACTTCACTTAGAATAATAGTCTCCAATGTCATCCAGGTCGCTGCAATTGCTGTTAATTCATTTCTTCTTATGGCTGAGTAGTATTCCATCACACACACACACACACGCCACAGTTTCTTTATCCACTCATTGATGGGCATTTGAGTTAGTTCCATGATTTTGCAGTTGTGAATTGTGCTGCTATAAACGTGTGTGCAAGTATGTTTTTCAAATAATGACTGCTTTTCCTCTGGGTAGACACCCAGTAGTGGGATTGCTGAATCAAATGGTAGTTCTACTTTTAGTTCTTTAAGGAATCTCCACAGTGTTTTCCATAGCAGCTGTACTGGTTTACATTCCCACCAGCAGTGTAGAAGTGTTCCCCTGATGAATGCATTCATGCCAACATCTACTGTTTCTTGATTTTTTTATTATGACCATTCTTACAGGAGTGAGGTGATATCGCATTGTGGTTTTGATTTGCATTGCCCTGATCATTAGTGATGTTGAGCTTTTTTTTCATATGTTTGTTGGCCATTTGTATCTCTTCTTTTGAGAAGTTTCTATTCATGTCCTTAGCCCCCTTTTTGATGGGATTGTTTGTTACCGATTTGTTGAAGTTCGTTGTAGATTCTGGATATTACTCCTTTGTCAAATGTATATAGATTGTGAAGATTTTCTCCCACTCTGTGTCTTGTCTCTTTGTTGAATGTTCCTTTTGTGGTGCAAAAGTTCTTTAGTTTAATTAAGTCAGAACTATTTATCTTTGTTTTTATTGCATTTGCTTTTGGGTTCTTAGTCATGAAATCTTTGGCTAAGCCAACGTCTAGAAGGGTTTTTCCAATGTTATCTTCTAGAATTTTTATAGTGTCCAGGTCTTAGATTTAAGTTCCTGCTCCATCTTTAGTTGATTTTTGTATAAGGTGAGAGATGAGGATCGAGTTTCATTCTCCTACATGCGGCTCGCTAGTTATCTCAGCACCATTTGTTGAAAAGTGTGTCATTTCCCCACTTTATGATTTTGTTTGCTTTGTCAAAGATCAGTTGGTTCTAAGTATTTGGGTTTATTTCTGGGTATTCTATTCTTTTCCATTGGCCTGAAATGAAAAACAAAAATCACATGATTATCTTAAAAGATGCAGAAAAAGCATTTGACAAAATTCAGCATCTCTTTATTATTAAAACTTTCAGCAAAATCAGCATATAAGGGACAGATCTCAATGTACTAAAAGCCATCTACGACAAACCCACAGCCAATGTAGTACTGAATGGGGAAACGTTGAAAGTGCCTATTTTTATACCAAAACCATGGTATAAAAAGTTGAAAGTTCCTATTTTTATACCAGTACCATGTGGTTTTGGTGACTATGGCCTAACAGTATAGTTTGAAATCGGGTAGTGTGATGCCTCCAGATTTGTTCTTTTTGCTTAGTCTTGCTTTGGCTATGTGGGCTCTTTTTGTTCCGTATGAATTTTAGAATCGTTTTTTCTAATTATGTGCAGAATTATGGTGGTATTTTGATGAGGATTGCATTGAATTTGTAGATTGCTTTTGGCAGTATGGTCATTTTCACAATATTGATTCTACCTATCCATGAGCGTGAGATGTATTTCCTTTTTGTTTGTATTGTCTATGATTTCTTCCAGCAGTGTTTTGTAGTGTCCTTGTAGGGGTCTTTCGATTTTCCTTGGTTAGGTATATTCCTAAGTATTTTATTTTATTTTATTTTTTGCAGCTATTTTAAAAGGGGTTGAATTCTTGATTTGATTCTCTACTTGGTTGCTATTGGTGTATAGAAGAGCTACTGATTTGTGTACATTAATCTTGTATCTGGAAACTTTGCTAATTTTTTTAAATCAGTTCTAGGAGCTTTCTAGAAGAGTCTTTAGGGTTTTCAAGATAAACGATCATATCATCAGCAAACAGTGACAGTTTGACCTCCTCATTACTGATTTGGATGCCTTTATTTATTTCTCTTGTCTGATCTGGCCAGGACTTCCAGTACTTTGCTGAAGAGGAGTGGTACAAGTGGGCATCCTTGTCTAGATCCAGTTCTCAGAGGAAATGCTTTAAACTTTTCCCCATTCAGTATTCCGTTGGCTGTGGGTTTGTCATAGATGGCTTTTAGTACATTGAGATCTGTCCCTTGTATGCTGATTTTGCTGAAAGTTTTAATAATAAAGAGATGCTGAATTTTGTCAAATGAATTTTGTACATTGAGATCTATCCTTGTATGCCAGTTTTTCTAAGAGGTTTAATCACAAAGGGATGCTGGGTTTTGTTGAATGCTTTTTCTGCGTCTATTGAGATGATCATGTAATTTTTGTTTTTAATTCTGTTTATGTGGCGTATTACATTTATTGACTTGGCATATGTTACACCATCTCTGTATCCCTGGTATGAAATACACTTGATCATAGTGGGTTATCTTTTTGATATATTATTGGATTCGGTTCACTAGTATTAAGGATTGTAGCATCTGTGTTCATCAAGTATATTGGTCTTTAGTGTTCTTCTGTGGTTATCTCCTTTCCTTGTTTTGGTATTACGGTGATGCTGGTTTCATAGAATGAATTAAGGAGTGTTCTTTCTTTCTCTGTCTTGTGGGTTAGTGTCAAAAGGATTGGTACCAACTCTTCTTTGAATGGTAGAATTCTGCTGTGAATCCATCTGGTCCTGGACTTTTTTTTTGTTGGTAATTTTTAAATTACCATTTCAGTCTCACTGCTTGTTATTGGTCTGTTCAGAATATCTTAATTCTTCCTGATCTAAGCCAGGAGGGTTGCATTTTTATAGGAATATATCCATCTCTTCTAGGTTTTCTAGTTTATGTGCATAAAGGTGTTCTTAGATCTTTTATATTTCAGTGGTGTCCATTGTAATATCTCCTGTTGCATTTCTTAGTGAATTTTCTCTCTTCGTCTCTTGGTTAATCTTGCTAATGGTCTATCAATTTTGTTTACCTTTTCAAAAAATCAGCTTTTTGTTTTATTTATCTTCTGTATTTGTTGTTGTTGTTGTTTCATTTCATTTAGTTCGGCTCAAATCTTGGTTATGTCCTGTCTTCTGCTGGGTTTGGGTTTGGTTTGTTATTATTTCTCTAGTTCCTCGAGGTGTGACCTCAGAATGGCAGTCTGTGCTCTTTCAGACTTTTTGATCGAGGTGTTTAGGGCTATGAACTTTCCTCTTATCACAGAGGAAAGTAGTCTTGCTTACTCTTGCTTTGGCTGTGTGTATCCCAGAGATTTTGATAGGTTGTATCATTATTGTCATTCAGTTCAAATAATTTTTAAATTTCCATCTTGATTTCATTTTTGACCCAATCGTCATTCAGGAGAAGGTTATTTAATTTTTGTGTATTTGCATGATTTTGAAGATTCCTTTTAGAGTTAAACCATTTGGTCTATCTTGGAGAAAGTTCTATGTGCTGTCAAATAGAATGTGTATTCTGCAGTTATTGGATGAAATGTTCTGTTTATGTCTGTTAAGTCCCTTTGTTCAAAGGTATAGTTTAAATCCATTGTTTCTTTGTTGACTTTCTGCCTTGATGACCTGTCTAGTGCTCAGTGAGATATTGACGTCCCCCACTATTATTATGTTGCTATCTCATTTTTTTTCACTTTTTAAATTTTTTAAAAATTTTATTTTATTTATTTATTTTTAATTGCATTTTAGGTTTTGGGGTACTTGTGAAGAACATGCAAGATTGTTGCATAGATACACACATGGCAGCGTGATTTGCTGCCTTCCTCCCCATCACCTGTATCTGGCATTTCTCCCCGTGCTCTCTCTCCCCAACTCCCCACCCCCTGCTGTCCCTCCCCTATTTCCCCCTGACAGACCCCAGTGTGTGATGCTCCCCTCCCTGTGTCCATGTGTTCTCATTGTTCAACACCCACCTATGAGTGAGAACATGCGGTGTTTGATTTTCTGTTCTTGCATCAGTT